>JAADVW010001059.1:0-10262 GCA_023335875.1 Elongisporangium prolatum | reverse complement strand
TTTGGGTTCCTCACTGTCTCCATTGGGGAAGTACTTGGCCCATTGAGTCTTGCAGAGAGGCACGAGGCAGATCGGACAACGGACTCTGGGCAGTGCTCCGGTGTACGAAGGCTCGAGAGAGACGCGGACGTGGCTCGTGAGGCAGTCAAGGCATATTCGAGCCTCACACTGACGACCACAAATATGCATCAGCAATACTGAAGTCTCTGTGTCCGCCACAGAAGCTTCGAGACAGATCTGGCAATCGATGGAAGAGGCACACATGGCGAATCGCCAACTGAACAGGTGAGTGACGGATGAGTGATGGTGAGTGACGGTCATATCTAAATGAGTGATGGTGTACTAGACTGCCCCTCTGAAATCACATATATAGGACACTGACCTACTTTGAATTGCTCTTATGGTCCTAATTCTGCTCAATTCACTGGACCACCAAAACCAGACTACCATCAATTCTTTGAATTGATGGCACCCCCTCCTCCATGCCTGCGGTGATCTTCCGTTGGCGACAAGCGACTGAATCGAGGGAGAGCATGTGGGCGTCGCGAGTGCTGCGCATGGCCGTGAAGAAGACCACGACGGGCATCGTGGGCCTGCCCGTCAATCCCAATGCGCGTCAGGATCTCATCGCGATCTACCAGAAGACGCTCCAGGCGATCCAGGTGCGTCGACTGCTTTATCTGTAGGCCTTGCTCGACCGACTCTGCAGCGTCTTGCTGACTGCGTGTGTGTGGCTGCAGGTGCTGCCCAAGGACGCCGCTTACAGAGATTCTGTCGAGCGCATCACCAAATACCGTCTCAAGGTCGTGGAGACGCACGAAGATGTAAGAGTCACGCAGGAGAAGGACGATGCTGATTCAGGAGCTCATTTGCCGTGCGCTTCCTTTAGGAGAGCGTGATCGAGAAGGAAATTAACTGCGGACAGCTGGAAGAGCTGATCGAACAGGCCGAAGACGAGCTGAGTGTCATCCCCGTGTACATGGGTACGTGCTGCTTATGGCCGAATTCAATTCACACACGCTCATTCGCTTGTTCTTGTGCAGAACACAAGCTTTGGGAACCGCCAACGAGCGCCTAAGCGCCCTTTGTGCCTCCATAACCAGCATCAATAAAGCAGAACACGTTGGCATGACTCACACAAAGTGACCAGCACCACCAGAATGGAGCTCTTGGTTTTCAATTACTTCCATGACTTCATTGTCTCTCGATGATGGAGCTCATGTCGCTCATTGGCTCTGACTCCATGATCAGGATGCTACCAATGCAGCTGGTGTTTATTCATTAATGCCTATATCTATATCCCCATGCGACCTGCAAACTAGTTGCGAATCTTGCGACTGCGCGTGAGGTTGGCCTTGATACCCGTGGTCTCACCGCCGTACTTGCCGGCTTCGCCCACACGCACGTCACGGACCTGGCCCTTGCGGCGGATCTGGGCCTTGCGGAACTGCATGCGTTTCTTGAGACGCGGATTCCGGTTGAGCTTGCTCTTGTGGGCCTTGAGACCCTTGTTCTTCATGATCTCGTACGTGGCGCCGCGCTTGCCGCCTTCCAGATCGCTGTCCTCCTCGTCGCTCGACTCAAGACCAGGCTTTTCATGTGTGTACAGCTCTTGCTTGGTCTTCTTGAGCGTGGCCTTGGCCTTGGCAGCCTCTTCGTAGAATCGGGCAGCTTCAGCCTTCTCGGCCTCCGAGACAGAGCTCTGTGTGGTCTTTTGCTTCTTGGACGAAGCGGAAGTGGCAGTCTGCTGCACAGAACGCTTGCTCTTCTTGTCGTTCTGGAAGAACTGGCCCATGCCATCGTCGGCTTCCTCTTCGGGGAAGTCCTTGGTCAGCAGCTCCTGAAGCTGTTCCTCCACGGCTTCGTCCACATCCTGCAGCTTGTTCATCTGCTTCTTGAGCACGAGCAGATGCTCCAGCACCGGATGGTCCGTCACGCTCTTGCCCTCGGCCCGCAGCAGCAGGTAGAATGAGATGTTGGACACGTAGTTAAGCATCAGGTTCTGGCGCGTGATCAGGTATTGCAAGCCTGTGTTAAAGGCCTTGGTCTTTCGTCGCACGGAACTCAGCTTGTGGATCGCAGGCGTAACCACAGTCGTAAGCTCGTTCGTGGTTGATTCCAGCTCGGCCATGAGCCCGAGCAGCTCCGGAGCCGATTGGTTCACGATCTGCAGCTTCTCCTTCTTAGTCATCTTGGAAAAGTCCTTCTGCACCTGTTCGACGGACGCACCGCGTGCTTCGTCTGCAAGCATCGAGATATCGGCCAATTGCTCACCAACCAATGCTTCATCGTCCACGGGAGCGGCTTCAATCTGCTCGTCCTCGTCTTCCTCATCGTCATCAGCGCCGCTCTGCGCGACGCCAAAGTCATCGTCGTCCATCATATCGGCCTGCTTGCGCTGCAGTTCAAGCGCAGCTTCCTCTTCGTCCTGTGCAGCTTCATCGTCCGAGTCGATCTCGTACTCCGCAGTATCGGCCGAGTAGAAGTTCTTCTTGGACTTGCCCCATTTGCCGTCCATCATCATGATCTGCTTCTTCTCGTCCTTCATGTCCTCCATCTCATTGCCATCTTCGTCTTCATAACCTTCGGCATCATCCTCTTCATCCTCTTCATCATCGTCGTCATCTCCGCCGAGCTGCAGCACTTCCTGCTCGTTGTCCTCCACGTCTGAGTCCACTTCGTCGCCGCTGCCGTTCTCGTTCTCGGACGGATCATCATAGAAATCCAGCTCCGCGTCCTTCTGCGCACGCTCGGCCTGCTTGAGCTGGGCCTTCTTCAGCCGTAGCCCGGCGCCGCCGTCGCCCGTGCGCGCGCTATGTCTCTTCTTGCGGCCGCCCATGACGCTTTATCGCTCAATGGCGTTTGGCTTGCGGTAGCAGCTTTTGATTGGTTTCCAACCACTACCTAAACTTGTGTACAACACGCTAATTTAGAATGTTTGTCGGCCCTGAAGTTGAGTTCGAATACATGAAAAACCCAATCGTGATTACGCACACATTGTGTGTACCACACTATCTGCATGTGACGCTGCGGAGGGCCAATGAACACCCCCAGAAAATCAACCATGCGAGCAGCTCACGTTGTGGCCCGAGGGCTGCAGCTCGCAGAGAAGCGCGCGGCACACAGCGTGCTTGCATTCCAGACCAGCAAGCCTCTTCGCCACAGCAGCCAGCAGCTGCTGCTGACGCGCTATGCATCTTCTTCTGCTTCGGTCGCCAACGATAAGCCAGAGGATGCGCATAAATATGCATGGGCAGTGACTGACATAGCGCCGCCTTCGCCCGGCCGCGGCATTGTGGGGCGCTCAGCCAATTTCGATGTCACGGAGCGCCAGGACCAGTACAAGCGTTGGGAGTGGCTGCTGAAGCTGCTTGGCTTCATGAACGAGGACGACCGCTTGTACCGCCACTCGCTGCGCGTGCTGCAGAGCTGCATGATCAAGACGGCGCTGCCGGAATTCTACCAGGCGTTGCATCTGATGCCCGACTTCCGTGCGCAGCAGGCGCTGCTCATGGCGCATGTGTGGATCGTGCACCGCCGTTTGTCGCATGATGGCGACGAGGGTAAGATCATGCAGGAAGTGATCTTTGATCGCCTGTGGGAAGAGACTGTCGTGCGCATCCGCTTCATGAACGTCTCGGAGCTGACGGTGAACAAGCATTTAGCAGAGGTGCAGCAGCAGTGCTTCAACGCCTGCATAGCCTACGACCGCGGACTCAAAGAAGGCCAGGCCATGCTCCAGAATGCCGTGGCCAAACACCTGCTTGATGACGAGACCCCGACCGGTCAGCGGATCGCAACCTCCTTGGCCGAGTACATGAAGCGCGAACTCAAGAACCTGGAGAAGGTGGACTCGAAGTATATTATGGAGGGCACGATCCCGTGGGGCCCGCACCCAAGCGTGAAGATCGTGACTGCAGCCGATGAGGAAGACCAGGACGAGTACACGCTGATCGGTCAGCAGTTTGGCAATTGGCGCACGGCGCTAGATAACCGAGGAAAGCTCTACTACTGGAACCTCACGACGCGAATGTCGTCCTGGGAACGCCCCACGGGCGACAAGCTGAGCGAAGGCTTCAAGACCGAGACCAAGTAATCCGTGTGCGCTTGCGACTGCAAGTTCTCGTAAATAGATGCAGCAAACTCAACCAATATATCACCCATTAGCGCCTGAAGTCCAGCAGGTCTGAGTCAAGTTCTTTTATGGTCCAAAGCCGCAGATTTGGTCTATTGCTTGTCTTTCGCCGCCGCAGCCTCTCGACGCTCCTTCATCTTCTGACGCACGTAGGCGTCCGAGGCACGTGCACGCGCGAGGTTCTCAGTGCGGCGCTTGTCCTTTTCCTTCTTGAAGCAGATGTCCAGTGCATTCTTCGGGTCGTTGCACACGCCAAAGAACTTGGCCGTTGGATTCTCGTCGTGGCACTTGTTCAGCGCTTCGATGACCTGCCAGCCATTGGATCCATCAGCCACTTTCAGTTCTAGCAACCACAACGCAGCTGCATTGAAGCAGCGACCTTGCCCACTCAGATGGCTCTCAAACGTACGTGCTGGCAGTCCGGATGCGGGCGTTCAAGCGGTGGATGCATGATGTGCTCGTGTCTTTTTCCGCACTGCGAACTGCACCGTCGAACACGCCGACCTTCATGTGCCTATGGACCCCACCTTGATCTGTAATTTCAGCAAATTGGCAACTCACCGTGTTTTGATTTAAAATATGGTGAATGTTGCACGAATGTATGCTTTTTTTATTCACAGACCCCAGCAACCAGTTCACGAACCAAGTCAAAGCAATGGACCAAGCGAATCTCACGACCCAGCAGAAGAACGAGCTGCTCATGCGCGTACGTGGATGCCCAGTGCTTCACGAACTATGCATACGTGAAGCTGATCGTCTGGATAGTCTGATGACATGTGGTTTTATGGCTAAGTAGGTCCGCTCGGAGGTGCAGCAGCAGGCGATTCAGGAGCTCACGACCAACCTGCAGGAAAAGTGCTTTGAGAAGTGCGTCTCGCGCCCCAACGGCAAGCTCGACAGCAAGCAGCAGAACTGCATCGCTCTGTGCATCAACCGATACATTGACACCATGAAGGTGGTCTCGGAGACCATGGTCGAGCGCCCGCACGTAAGGATCGCGTCTGTCGGATAAGTATTTCTTGTGGACTAAGGCTGACAATTCTGCGTTTCTGTAGTAATTTGAAGGGAGAACGGCTTGAGTTTGGGGGGCATGATGATATGTACTCTGCGCTCTTCCAAGTGGCTTATCGCATGGTCGAGCCTTGAGCACGTAGAGCTCAACGGAGCTTTAGATTTAACCGTCCTAATCCAATTCCTGATAGACGGACGCTTCATCATAATGAATCCATTCTCTCAGTACATGAAATCAGTTGTTGTCATGAAGAGAACAACAGCAGCAAACTGAGCAGAACGGCGTTGGTATTCAGCATACAAAAGATATTATCCATTGCAGAATTCTACTACAGCCGATCCAACCGACTCAAACGCACTAAGCTTGCGGTCTCCTGCGCTGTTTATCGCCCTGTGATCTCTTCAGATTGCTTTGAGAGAGGTAGCAGAGCGACAGGCATAAAAGGCCTCGTTATTTCATTCATTGCGAATGGAAAAAAGACTTAGTTGGAAGCGGCCTTGGCATCAGCCTGGCGAGCCAGCTCCGTGATGGCGAGGTCGCCCTCACCCTTGTGGCGGATGTAGCCGGCAAGAGCGAAAGCATCGGATTCACCGGTGAAGACGCCGTTGGCGTTCACGCGAGCGACGTTGATCTGCACCGAAGCATGGTCCTTGGCCGCGATGATGCGGTTGGTCCACGAGCTGTTGATCAAGACCACGCGTCAGCCCAAGCACCACATCGCTGCATGATCCATCGCGCCACTCACCACTTGCGGGGGATGTAGATATCGATCGATTGGCCGGCTTCGTTCTGCATGGTGATGTCTTGTGAGTCAGTTGAAAATGAGCAGCTCCGTAACAAGAACCCGGCTCCACAAGCCAACCAATAACTCAAACTATACGTTACCGGTCGCTGGCATACAAATTTCAAGTTATTCATTCCACCAATCAGAATGAAGTTGATCGACTTAGACAGGGCTACGTTAACAACCAGGATCATTGAGCGAGCGGACCATGGCGGCCCAGATGAACGAGCAGCAGATCATTGCGACGTACAAGTCCATGCGCGCCGAAGTGCGCCAGCTAGCCGAGAAGATCGGAGAGCTAGAGGTTGAGACCACGGAGCACGAGCGTGTCATCAGCACATTGCAGGGATTGCCCAGCGACCGCAAGGCCTACCGCATGGTTGGCGGCGCGCTGGTCGAGCGCACGGTGCAGGACGTGCTGCCTGCGGTCAGTGCCAACCGCGACGGCATCGCACAGGTGCTCGCCCAGCTGAACGAGAGCATCAAGAAGAAAGAGGAAGCCGCGAATGAGTTCCAGGTTCGATTCTTTCAGTTGATTTGTGGGTCTAACGGGTGCATGTCGCTGATCTCTGTCTTGCTCTTTGTACGCAGCGCAAGTACAACATCCAAGTCCAGAACTAATACGTTGGCAATAAATGATCGCATGTGATACTTATGAATCTGCATTAGTATGTCTTTCGTTAAGGACGACTTCTCTTGGTCATTTGATCACTACGAGACGTTGCCTTCAGTCATGGAGCTCAACAGGCGATTCTACACACAGACGCAGAGTTGATCAAAGACATGCTTCGAGGTGATAGAGTAAGGCACGTGCTTACCTGCAAAGCTGTGTTGATGGTCTTCACTTGGTCGTATTTCGCATTCACAAGCTTCAGTTTCTCGTCAAAGATCAATTCCTGACGCTCTAATATCGCCTTTAAGGAGTGGATCGTTTGGTCCTGACCAGCCGTAACATCGCAACGCACCAGGAACGAGCTCAGTTCACACGCAGCACACTACAGTAATGGACACAGCATCAGGCCGAGGATACGACCTACTTTTTGCTTGCACAGCTTCTCCAGCTCCGTGACGCGCATGTGATATCCTTCTTCTTCTGCCAGCTCAATCCCGCTCCCTCGGCGCTTTTGAATAGCTGCTTCGTGCTCAGTCTTCCGTAGTGAATACTCTTCCAACGCAGCAACCCGTCGGCGTAGGACTGCGTTCTCATCCGATTGGATTGCCAGACTTTGCTCCAGCTGGTTGATCAGCTCCTCGTGCTTCTGCTTCTGGGCATTTATAGTCGCGTCGATCTCTGCTCGATGGAATCGGTCCCATCTTGATACGACCTACCAAGCAGCAGAACTCAGCTCGTTAGCACCATCGTACAATGCGTTCTCCGTGCGCAACTATACCTCAGTGAGCTCTTCGTTGCGCGTTTTCAGCTGCCGCAGTTGACTCGTTTCAATGTGGTTCTCTCGTAAGAGCCCCTCAAGCTCCAGAATGTAGCTGGCCTGCGTATCCATCTCCCGCTGCTGCTTGTCGAACTTCTGCTCCATGGACGTCAGCTGCTCCTGCAGCTCGATATTGTGCTCGCTCAGGAGCTTCCGGTCATGTGCGTACTTGGAGATACGCAGCTAATGCGACAGCTTGAGCGCATGGAAATCCCAACAATCAGTCAACAATCCGACCAACCTGCAGCTCGTGTTCCCACTTGCTCTGCTCGAGTTTAAACGCGTGGATCTGCGCTCTCTGCGCCTCCATGCGCTTCTGCAACCCATTCGCGACCTCTCTTTCCACGCGCGTCTCGCGCTGCGTCCACCACTCGCGCGCGTCAACATCGGCCCGCATCTCGCTCTTCATTATCGTCCAATTACCAACATTCCGAGCCCGGCATTTCAGCTGTACCGAATGGGAAACCGGTATATTGCCTCCAAACTGAATCCAGGCTCGGTTTTTAACTGAGGTTTTTCTGTGTGTCTCGTGAGGTTTTACGCGCTTCGGGTGGTCTTTGTTTCACCACACACACACTTCGAGTCTCCTCCTCCGCTCCCGAGTCGTCCATTATGAACCGCTTCGTCTCTGTGCTCCGCCCGGCGCTCGTGCGCTCGGCCGCCGTGTCCGCCGCCCGCCCAACTCCTCGCTTCGTGCGATTCTTCAGCGCGCAGACCTTCCTAGACCGCTCGGAGGTCAGTGACCGCGTGCTGAGCGTGCTCAAGAACTTCGAGAAGGTGGACCCCGAAAAGGTCGGCGAGGCCAAGAAGTTCGTGGAAGACCTCGGTCTCGACTCACTCGACGTCGTGGAGGTCGTCATGGCCATGGAGGAAGAATTTACTATTGAGATCCCGGACAACGAGTCGGAGAAGCTCACGACCCCCGCCCAGGTCATCGACTACATCGCTGCCCACCCCATGGCCAAGTAAGCATAGAAGGCTTCTGGCCTTCTCATATCCATACTCTTTTGAGCTTGCAACGTTGGTGGTTGGCTGTGGTCTGACTGCCCACGCGCGCGCGATGAGATTAAACAGGACAAATATATCAATACAACCAGAAAAAAAAAACATTCGTGAGTCTGCTTGATCGAATGCAATAGAAGCGTTGCGATTTATCACCTTCAAGCTGCTGGAATGGTGCTGGTAGCTATAGTAGCTGCACTGCAACAGGCTTCGTTGGTGCTGAGCACAGTCTTGGAGCATCGGAGGGTGACGCATTGCGCTTGCAATGAGATGGCGCGGTTTATTCATCCGATGAGAATAATATTGTTGAGAACCTGTCAAACCCTTGACGATGGCTTCGTAGGTTGCGATGTGAACCAACTGAAAGACGAGGCATCAATTGCTTGTTACAGTAAGGGATATCTCCGGAATTAGGACTGACTGGTAAATGCTGCTTTGTGATTTTGCGCCAGTTGCGGATCAAGATCTTCTTCTTGCCGGTCTCGACTTGTTCCAGCAGCTCAGCGCAGCGCTGTCGGCTGGATCCAAGCCGCCGTAGCATTCTTCGCTGAACTTGCACAGGATGAGCTCTAACTGCTCTTGGGCGGCCTGCTGGAAGCCGCATGCGCCAAGCAATTTGGGAGATCGTAGAGACCAACGGTGGATGGCCTGGTCCAGATCCGAACGCTGCTCGTTCTGTTTGGGCTTCGCAAGACCCATAGCCACTGCCTTCGCGTAGACTTCCTCCGGACTGTTGATCTCAGTCGATACTGCTGGATAAATGTTGCTGGCAGCATTGATCGAGTAGCTGGCGAGTCCAATTTCCTCTGCTTTAATAACAAAGCCGTGAACGATCCGAAGACGTCGCGGAAAAAGCGTTCAGTAGATGCGTTCGATCCTGACGGACACGCAGCCAGCCCGTCTGGAAAGCGAATGTTCGCTAGTGAATGGACTCGGGGGACACATGCAAATAGCTCCTCGCTTTCGTTCACATTGAAAGCATTGTGCGGAATTCCCGCAGCAGCTTCTTGAGATCGCCAGAGATCCGTCGCCAACTGAATCAGTTCAGCGATCTGCAGTCGGATCGATCGCATCACGTTATCTCCGAATACCCGCAATCACTCGCCAAGCGCTCGAACCGGATGCTGGTGCTTGTTGCTTGGGTCGAATTACTTGGCTCTTCTTGGTTGCTTGGGCGTGAGCTGCCTTCGCGTGGGAAGTGATGCGAAGGACCTGGTGCTTGAGCTCTGGGTCATCCTTCAAGACGCCATCAAAGTCTTCCAGCAGCACTTGCGAGCTGTTGTCAAAGTCGCCGCATTATGTGGCTGTGGTTGTCCTAGCCATGGACCCAATGCCGCCCAAAGGGATGGATACATCGCTAAAGTCCGGACTTAGATCACGCAGCATGTTCTCGTACGCGATCAGGAACGCGCGATGCCAGTACACGAACGTGCAGCTCTGCTCAACCGCTTCCAACTCCATTGCATACGCAAGCAGAGAGCAGGCGATGCAGACTGCAGCAAGCAGGAGATGGAGCTGGACGCGAGCCATGAAGACTTTGTTGTCAAGCAGAGCGGGGGCTTCCAAGTGACCGCTGCTAACGCAAAAAAAAAAAAAAGGGTCATCGACATGCTCGTGCTCTGTACCAAGAGTGGGTTATTGTTTAAAACCATGATAATTATGTCACAAAAACCGTATAATCCAATTTACGATAATTGTGATTTAAAAAAAGGGGCAATAAAAAAAAATACCCCAATGTCAAACGTTAATAAAAAAAATACCCCATTTCAACAATAAATTAAAAAAATGCGCCATATTTCCTGTAATTTACCGTTCGAGTCACCTTGTGGATAAAATACACGTAATATACACACGCACGATAAACTACCGGAATCTATGTTGAGTATACAACACAGTAAC
>JAADVW010001058.1:0-10273 GCA_023335875.1 Elongisporangium prolatum | reverse complement strand
GGTGGTAGAAGCAGTCTTCCGTTTCGCGGGGTTTTCTCTTTCCCATACGATTGGAGTCTTTGAAAGGTGACCTTGTCAACCGTTCAGACAACTGTTTGTGCAACCAGCAAGTAAAACTACGCGGCTATAGGAACGTGATCCTCCGTGATAGCAATGGCGGGACAGGCACTCGGCACTAAACCACAGACCCAAAGCTTGGAGCTTCCTATATGTGCGCGAATGCCACAAGCAACGACACAAAACCAGTCTGACAACCAGACAAGGATTTGTAGAACGAGCGAGCCACCTTCCGGCGTATGCCACCCAGTGACTGTTCGATAGGCGAGAGAGACCTTCCGGCTATGCCACCCGTCAACTACTCGCAAAGAGACCCCTTGGAATGAAGCGGACGCTTGGACGGACGCTTGAGAGTAGCCGATGGCCACGCCAGACCAACAAGTGTTACCACTTGTAAGGAGGCGAGGAGGCTTGTTCGGTAGAAGGCAAATTGAAAAGTGATTCATTTCGAGCGGTCCTTAGTTCGCTGTTGCTACATCTAAGCCGCCACTAAGTCTCTTGCGCTTCTTTGGCGTACGCGCTGGATATTCTCCATACATCGACCAATCATGCTTCAATATCTTTATGCATCATATGTAGACCTACACGTCACGTACTACTAGCCATCTAATTGGCTATAGGCTCGGGGAGATATTCTACAAGACGAAATCAACCGAATGAATGTGTATGCCATGAGTGTGGGTGGTATACGTAATTCTCGGAATGTTTGCGTATGCCATGAGTGTTGTGATCCACATCCTTACACCGGCAGCTCAATGCCGAAATGCAGAGCCTTTGTCGTGCGGAAGAGGAGCGGGCACGTCATGTCACTCCAGCTCAAAGAGGCTATCGGCTCCGTACTGCTGGTACAGCCTCGAGCAGCGCTCTTACCCAGAGCGCGCCGCGCGATTGGTCGGACCGTGTCGGCTCTCAGAAGCAACAACGAGGTCCGGAACATCAGGTCGGAGGTTATCAGCTATCTCCCAGCCCCCTGAGTCTCCTCCAGTGGAGCTATTCTGCTTGATTTTTAAAGCCGAAGGATGCATGCGTAAAACGGAGCACCCGTGAGCACGCACTCTGGAACAGTCAAGCCACGATAACGCACCACACCTGCCATAAAACGACTATTTGATCACAGAGTTGGAATCTTTAGGATTTTAGAGCACAAAATCATAATATTATTCTAATTTTGTCCAAAAAAAGTCAAAAGGTGCTATTTTTCACTCCGGAGTTGGATTTTGAGCCTTGAGAAGGAGACTTTGTTTGCTTCTTAGTCGCCATTTTCGTTCTGCGCCTACGCAAAAATGTAGGACAATCCTCTAACGCTTAGCTTTCTATAACACTAAACTAGAGTGCTTTGTTGCAGAGACATAATAGCAGGGCCTGATCGCAATGCCTCGGGTTTGCTCGATCTCGTTGAGGAACAGGGCATCGTAAAACGAGTCGAGGGAAAAGAAATTCTATATTGGCATTTGCTTTGGGAATTCGAGCATTGATTTGTTCAAGAATTCACCGCAACAACTCACTCAGGTGGTCGCTGGCTTTAGTTCAGGCTTGTCTTCCACGGATTCGTCTCTGGCTGCAGTGGCACTTGCAAACTGACGGATCGCGAGGTCATTCGCTATTAACAGTGCGCGATACAAGTTTCCGGAGTCAAAACTGTTCACGTCAAGTTCTGAGAAGACTGCGACTTGGATATTAGCTTCAAGATGGTGTGAGGGGCTGGAGAGAGGAGGTCCTCACGAATCTGCATGTTTGGTTAACCCTGTGTACCCAGAATGGAAATGGAACGCATTAACAGCAGTATGTACAGTACGAGCGCTGGGAACAAGTGAACCAACAGAAGCAATCAACCATCTCGTGATCCCACGTTAACAGATCCAGTTTAAAGGATGTCGCTGAAGCTGAGAGCGATGGCTGCGCAGCATCTCCCACCGTAAAGGCCCCGCCCACGGAACCTTTGGATCAGAAATATCCATTTCCAACGCTCTAGGCGACTGCTCGAGTCTCTGGCGGATTGGCGATCAGTGGAGACTTGATAAGCGCTCCATGCTGTGGGTTTCATGGCGGCATTGCGTGTCTCAGACCGACGAAGGACGGTTTGGAGGGGCCGTGTACAGTGGGATGAAGATGAGTCCTGTCTGTCGCTCAGTGGTGATAAGGCAGATGGGCTTGAGGGAAGCAAGTCGATGCCTGGGCAGTGGGACTTCAGTAGTCGCACTCTCCTGCGTCTTCGAATGCTGGCAAGGGAGTAGCTACTGTACAGCGGTTCACGACATCCACAACATCTGAGCCTCAGTGCAGCCACAGAGATGCACAGGGATGGCTGCGCACTCTGGTGGCACCGTATCCTTTGCAGAAGCTTCCATCGAGTCAAGCACTCACTTTTGAATTGGAATTCCCCATGGCGAGAGGGTTTCTAGCGGCCATCATGTGTCGAAGCGCTGACGCTGTGGTCACTCAGAGTGTCGAGTGCATGAGTGAGACTGAGTTGACGCAGGAAGTCAAGCGTCTGCGACAGCAGCTGAAGAAGATGTTCACTGCGGGTGGCCGGCAGCTCATGAAGGCGCCCGTGGGAGACCGAACAATGAAGAAGTTCACGCAGATCCTGCGCGACTTTGATTTCCTTCTCGGCTCGGACTACAAGCGGCAACAGCGGCATCTTGAAGACCTGGCCACCATCTATGACCGACTGGACGCGCTGTTTAAGGACGCACTGGACTCCAAGGTGCGCTTCATGCGCGAGTGGGACGAGCAATATCAGCAGGACACTGGGTTCATTCGACACCAGTTGGGCTATGCGTCCAGCAAATCCAACGGCGGTTTTCAGGCTTCCAGTGCGTGGGAATCCACGGGATTTGCGTCTAATGACGAAATCCAACCTCAAGTGGAGATCCTTCGCAATGGGACGGACAAGGAGAAGCGCGATGCTATCACAACTCTGAGAGATCTCGTGAGCCAGAACGGCTTGAACCGAGAAACCGTCGCCAGGAAAGGAGCCATTGAGCTCTTGATCGAGCTGCTGCAGACTGGAACGCCCTTGCTCAAGCAAGATGCTGCGTGTGCGCTTGGCGATTTCGCCTTCAGCAGTGAAGTCAACAGCGCAGAAATGGTGAACAGTGGTGGCATCGAACCTCTTGTTAATCTTCTCATTGGTCCGGAAGCTCAGCCGGAATGCGCTGCCTTCGCCTTGGGAACGATCGCTTATGCTAATGAAGCCAACATTGACGCGATCGCACGGCACAAAGACGTCATTCCACGACTGGTTCGTCTCCTCAGCAGCTCCAAATCTTTGCAGCGGTCGTTCTCTGCCTTTGCTCTGGGGCGTCTCACAACCAACGAGATTGCATGCGCGCAACTCGTCCAGCTCGACGCTGTTTCAGTTCTCGTTCGACTCTTAGAGAACGACCAGCCGCTGGAGACAGCGTACGCCGCTCAGACGCTAGGGAATCTGGTGGTCGGGAACGTTCAGTTGGGGTCGAAGGTCATGGAAGCGGCTCAACACTTTGCCCAGATGCTGACTGGAACAGATCTACAAAAGGAGTTTGCAGCGTATGCATTGTGCCAACTGGTCACCCACGCAGTCTTTCGCTCCGAAATCAGCGACTCACTGGAAGTGATCCCTCAGTTGATTCGTCTACTCGACGGCTCTGCGTTGCAGCGTCAACACGCTGCTAATGCACTTGCTTCGCTTGCTCGTGTTCCTGGTAACTGCTCCAAGGTCGTGAAGGGTGGAGGCATCGGCCCATTGATTCGAATGCTGCGTCAAACAGAAGGCCAGCAATATTTTGCAATGATCGCATTAGGGAACATCGCCCAACGAAATGAAGGCTTCGAGAAGGAGATGGTGCGCCAAGGCGCCGCTGAGCCCTTGTTCGATTTGCTCGAGTGCAACTCGAAAGCTTTAGTTGATTGTGCCGCGTGGGTGTTGGGAAGTATCGCGAACCAGTTGGGAGACAGCGCTCATTACGCGTCTGCTGCAGCCGTCAAGATTCTGATCAATCTGCTCACCAATGGAATCGATCTCGCCAAAGAGAAGGCCGCTCTGGTGCTGAAAAGCGTTCTGTGTTGCAAAGAACGAACTCGCTACGTTAAGAGAGCGATTGGACCTCTCTGTTCGCTGACCACAAGCGCATCCAAGAACCAGCGAACCAACGCATCCGAAGTATTCGCAGCTCTATCACTTAGCCGCTTGAACCACTCGGCCATGATCAACGGAGGAGCCATCCGGTCACTGAATCTGTTGCTGCAGATCGGATCCGACCAGCAGAAGAACAATGCCGTCTTTGCTCTGGCCAATCTATCTGAAAGTTTCGAGAGCCACTCGAAAATGATGACAGTCCACTCTGCTGTGGTCCTTATGCTAATGGGTGGGAACGAGTATCAACGTGAGAACGCGGCGCGAGCGTTGGAGCGCTTGTCAAGGAATGCAGAGCACAAGCGGCAGATTCTTTACTCTCGCCACATTCTCTCGACTTTGGAAAATAACAAAGAGACCGAACGCTGATTGAAGTTGCGCAACTGCACGTTGGAATGCAGCACTCAAGTAGCACAACATAATGTAAAATACTAAGGATATGATTTGTAAGACTAGTTGAAGCATCTGGAGAGGAGCACCAGCACGTTTAAAGCTACGAGTGATGCGCGCACATGCTGACGTGGGACGTCTGGCGTACATCCGGGTGGAGAGACAGAGTAACTTAGAATCCTCATGCAGGAGGCCAACAGTAGCTCTTGGACTTGCACTGCATATGTGCGACCTAAGTCATATCTGTCTCGAAAACTATCATTCATATTTGGAGATCTGTGGGTTTTGCTGACTACGATTTCCAAGTGGCGTTGATTGACTGGACTTCTCAGAGTTCTGGAGCAGGCTTCCTGCAGAGTGGGACTGAGCCCGTCACCTTGCAGACTTTCTGTTAACTTTGGGGCCTCAACTAGCCAGACACGTGGGCCAGCTGAGAATCCTCGGAAGAGCGAGACGGACCGATTCGCTCGAGAGCTCGTCAAACTTGTCATTCGTCAACAGTCTTCATTCGGAACACATCAGCTCTGCTATCAAGTTGCCACATCAATCTCCGAGTTCCCCGCTTGCGATCTCTAATCATTCAAATATGCCGTCCATAGTCAGCGTTACTGAAGCAGTGGTCGATGTCCTGTTCCCCGGTTGTAGAAACCTGTTAGAAGAAATTCGGAAACTGTGCTCGGAAGTGACACATGAGAAGGAAGAATATCGTGCAGTGCTCACATTACTGTCGTTTTATCTGGACACGTTTGAGGAAATGAAATCAAATGGTACGCTGCCTGCCGATGAAATCTTCAAAACATTCGAAGGCATTCTGAACGACTACAAGAATCGACTTATCGAAGCCACCAAGAGACGGAGGAGAAGAGATCGAGTCCTGGAATTTCTTACGCTTAAGGAGAAGCCATGTGATCTCGCTGACATTCGTAAGCGAATTGACGACCTAATCGGGTGCAGTGTCATGCATACTATGCAGAAAGTGAGAGAAACTGGGCTTGCTCTGCCGACGCCAACTGATTCTAGCTCAAGCGCCTCAAGTGTGTATCCAGACGTTTGCGAGCTGCCTTATATTGCGACTGACGACCGCGGTTCACCTGTCAATGAGGATGCGATTAAACTCTTGCTCCAGCAAGTCCTCACGAGTGAAATTGATGATCAAACGACTGCCGTTGGTAAGCTGCGCAACCTCGCAGCCAGTAATCGTGCGAACCGTACCCTCATGGCAAAATTGGGCGTTATTCCCGTGCTCTCAGGCTCGCTCACGGCTGACTCAACAATTCTACGGCAGTCAGCAGCGTGTGCTCTTGGAAATCTTGCATATGGGAACAAGCAGAACTGTGAATTGATTGCTGCATCTCTTGATTCCTTGGTGGGTCTGCTTGGTGGAGTTGAATCTGAACCTGAATACGCTGCCTATGCACTTGGGCATCTTGCTGATCGCAACCCAGAAATTCGCCAAGTGATTATGAAAGAATCTACTGCAATCATGCAGCTGATCAAGCGCGTGCGTGAAGGAAGCCCAGTGCAAAAAGCTTATGCAGCCTTTGCTTTGGCTAGTATCTCGCTTAAGAATGAAGAGGCCTGGCGTGTGGCTGAAGAGCAGTGCATTATGCCAGTATTGTATGACTTGCTCAAGGACGGATCTGTTCTCGAAAAGGGCTACGCCGCCTATGCGCTGGGCTGCTTAGCCTCTGATAAAGCCTCCAACTCTGAGAGGATTCAGAGTTTGGGTGCGATCCCACTCCTTGTGATTTTGGCTAATGAATTTTCACTTCAAAGGCAGTATGGTATATTTGCGTTGGGATGGCTTGCTAACCGTCCAGACGCACGGCATGAGATTGTTGAACATCAAACAATTCCAATGTTAATGAAAATATTGCGCACAGGCCGTTCCCTTGAAAAGCAACACTCTGCCTACGCACTGGGAATTCTTGCCCACTCTCGACAATTTCGAGAGAAAATTGCAAATTGCAATGCCGTTCAAGCGCTTACTCCTCTTCTCACTGGAAGCTACAGAAGCGACGCTCCACGTCTGAAACAGCATGCTGCTTGTGCTGTGGGCTGGATTCTTTCCATTGAAGCTACACGAGATGGCATCGAAACGGACGAGATGTATCGATTGATGAGCAATCTTATCGAGTTGATCAGCGAGTTCAATGAAGAGTCTCCAAGACAAAGTGAGAAAGCAGTTCACGCGTTGGCACAACTCCTGAAATCCGAGAAAGCAAGAGCTCTGCCTATCACGAAGCAGTCAGTTGCGCGTCTGGTTCCGCTTCTGACTCCACGTGAAAAAGAATCTGCTAAACACGCCGCCAAAGCACTGTATTGGCTCTCGCATGACAAGGCGTTCAGCGTTCACATTGGCACTGATAAAGATGGCATATCAGCACTCATTCGACTCGTTGATAAAGCTCCAACTCAACATCGAATGCACGCAGCAAAAACACTGAATCAGCTTGCTCAAGATCGAGCGAACAGGTCGAAAATTGTGGCCAGTAACGGCATCGAGCCCCTACTACGAATCCTTCAATCTAACTCGACACCAGAGGAGCTTCCACTTGTGAGTGTTGCGGCGTGTGTGTTGGCTGAACTTACTCGAGACAACCAAGGAAGAGACAGGATTGTGAAGAATCTCAGGATTGAATCGTTGGTTGCGCTACTGTCTCCTGAAAATGGCTTAAGCACACCACTTCAAGGATCTGCGGCGTTTGCTCTTGGAAGACTGGCTTATGACAAAAATATTAGAGCTCAAGCTGGTTGCACAGGCGCTGTCCAGGCATTGATTCCACTGGTCAACCACATCGACCCGAAACAACGTGGCTACGTAGTCTTTGCGCTTTCGAGGCTGGCGATAAACGAAATCAATCTGACGCTGATCGTGGAGAACAATGGAGTCCGGCCATTGGTGAAATTTTTTCAGGAGGTATGCAAGTGTGAAGCAAGTCAACTTCAACACAAGAGAGATGCCAGCTTGGTGGTGGCATTGCTCGCGAACAAACGGAACAACCGAAAGGAGATCGGAGCCAACAAGACTATCCCTCAGCTAATCTCGCTCCTTCACGATGACGACGAGAAATGCCAACATCACGCTGCTTTAATCCTGACTTCTCTCGTCCACACGAAGGAGTTCCGCACTGAGATCGGAGTATTCGATGGAGTTGAGGCTTTGATCAAGTTGCTTGGAAAGTCAAATGGCGGCAAGGAGAGGAAACCAGTGATTGAGTCTCTGCGGTGGCTCGCACTGGAAGAAGACAATCGCACGAAGATCGAATCGGTTCGCTCAGCTATTCAACTTCCAAGCGAGGAAAAAATCCAGCTGATTCTAGACTGGAGACGCAAGCCAGAATTCACAGACACCAATTGGGATTTGCAGTGCGAGACCAAGTACGAGAACAATCCATGGCGTTCTTTCGGCACCGAGTTTAAGCCGAAAACGCAACTGCTACAGGAAGTCAGTCCCGAAGAGTCTCCACGTTATCACGAGAGTCCGTTTGCCTTCTATGGTTGTGCTCCAAAGGGTTTGGATGCCAGATAAGTTCACATTGTATTGAACAGCGCTATATGGCACACTAAAACCTTGATAATATGACTTGGGTGTGATTTCTAGCAGTTGCAAGTGTCGTTTTGCACCAGAGAATCACTTTGCTGGGCTTCGGACGAGGATGATGGAGCCAGTGTGCTGGTATCTTGAGAGAACAAGACTGAGTGAGGCGGAATGCTCCATTTTCTACTAAGTACAGAGCCAGAAGCTCAGCAGCTTGGAGTCGACTGGTTGTGCTCGTTCTGGCTAAAAATACGGCCATGATAGGTTGTGAAGACCTCAACGGACGACTGGATGAGCTCACGGAGAGACAGCGTGGGTGCATTCCCTTTCACCACCTTCACTGCCGAGTGCCACTCTATTCAAGCGTCCTCCTCCTCGTGGGACCTTGAGGGATGGACTGGTGCATCTCTCAAGTCAAGTATTCTTGGCTCAGCGTGAAGGCATTAACAATGCTCCCGCCCGTTCTCTCCGTCGGACGTGGCACCAAGGTGAACCTAGAGAGAGTAGTCCGGCGGGGTTTCTGTCTCTCGCATCCCGCTGGCACATAGATGGCTCCTGCCGTTTGTCGATCACTCGCCACGAGAGACAGCGAATGGCTGTGAAAGTGGCAGCTTTGTCGCTTCTCATTATCAGCCGTCCGCCACCTTGCGCAGTAGAGGCGAGCGCGATCAATACCACACATGAATACCACAAAGGCATCCAGCGGCTACGCCAACATCTTTAAGCCTTTTTTGTTAAAGAGGGCTCAATGAGCCCAAGCAGCGGCTGTCAGCCACTGAACTGACCAGAGTCATGTTGCAGTACTCCAAGGTCTGGCGAGCCTTCTGTTTGTTGGAGCATGACGAGATGGACAAGAAGTGCCAACGCTGACTCCAGAGCGCCAACTGCAGAGCACCATCCAGACGTACGACTGGTTGCACGCACTATTCACCAGCACTCTGGACCACTCAAGCGAGTTTATTCGCACGTGGACGCAGCAGCACGACACAGATACTGAGACCGTACAAAGTCAGCTAGACGCAGACGCAGAATACCAGAGCGAGGGATCGCACTCGCTTCTGCACGTCGTCTACTGAAAGCGAGAACGACGGCCCAGCCGTTCAAGAGCTCGAGATCCAATGCCGGATGCAATGGCTCCAGAACGGATCAGACATGGACCTACGAGTGGCCATCAGTGCACTGAGGGATTTCGCATCCAACTGCAGTGCGAATCGCGTGGCAATCTCTGCACAAGGTGCGATTCCGCTTTTGATTTGTGCAATCAAGACTGAAGAAGCATCGACTTTGGTTAGGCAATACGCTGTATGCGCTCTGGGGATTCTCGCTTACAACAACGCTGCCAATTAAGCCCACATCGTAGCCAGTGATGGCGTTGCGGCCCTTGTCGCACTGCTGACGCAACCAAAAACTCACCCAGAGTATGCGCCTACCCTTGAGGCAACCTTGCCTCCGATACAGGAGAATGCTGCATTAAGAGTGAAACGAACACCTACGCCGCCCATGCTTTCGGTCGTGTTGCTTCCACCGATTCGCTGAATCACCGGCGTCACGTTACGTGACTCCGGTGTTGCTGAAGCAACACCCAGCCACAACGATCGCTCATCTGGCTCAAGGGAATCATTCCGCTGTTGATCTCGCTTTTGGTGCG
The DNA here is from genome assembly GCA_023335875.1 of Elongisporangium prolatum. Taxonomy (NCBI): domain Eukaryota; phylum Oomycota; class Peronosporomycetes; order Pythiales; family Pythiaceae; genus Elongisporangium; species Elongisporangium prolatum. Next base: position 520 of record JAADVW010001058.1, on the reverse strand, counting down.
AGGAAACGACATTCAGAAGCAAAGTGCGGCTCGGGCACTCGGAAGTCTTGCAATCAGTGAGGAGATACTGGAATTGCAGCCTTAAGGTTTCTGTGGACTTAAAAAGTATTTAAATCATACAATGTCGGTATCCAAGTCGATAAATCCTGTTAGTATCAGGTTGGGTTTTTTGTTTCGAGTAGAGCCAAAGAAGACAATAAATGCCACAGTAGTCATTTCGGCTTCCTTGATACTGTATGTTGTTGTACTTTGTTAAACCCAATTTTGGGGGAGCTGGACATCCCATACTGTCAAAATATCCATCGTCGTAGATAGCTACCCACTGGCCAGTGCTGTCATCCTTTCTGAGGAGGATGATATAAGATCCTTTTTGTTGGAGATGGTTCTTGTCGACATCTCTGATATCTATTATGCCATTCAGCTGAACATTGAGTAAACGTGCTAACTCTGCTAGATCTGCATCAGTAGTGATAGGTTTAATTAATTTATTTTCTATCATGATATCTTCAGCACTATATAT
>JAADVW010001057.1:0-10279 GCA_023335875.1 Elongisporangium prolatum | reverse complement strand
TCTCAGAGCTGGACACATGCATGCCGCCCTTTGCGCCTCGTCAGCTCAACAACATGGAGGCGCTGCCCCTGATCCGCAGCGGATCGCTCAAGCCCACGTTCCGCCCCGACTGCCCTTCGGAACTGCTGGCTCTGGCGCTCTCGTGTGTGGACAACGACCCCAACAACCGACCAAACGCCATGCAGATCGTGTACATGCTGCGGTCCAAGGTCGGCCCCACGCTCTGAAACGGAGACTGAAGACACGACATGGCGTCTCTGGAGGCCGCGTGTACAGTACATAGCGACTTATGCATTCAATTAACTTCCGACACAATCATCATGTTGACAGCTCTTGGATAGAGGTGTTCTTGTGTTGCTCACATCAGCGTGAATGAGCTATCTTGTAACATTTTACTGATAAAACACTGCGCTTTAGTAACTGTTTAAGAACTTACAAAAACCAAGTAAAACATTCCATTACAATGCTTGAGTTATATCCGTTTTTGCCCACGGCTGCGAGATAACCCTAGTCGCACGTCAACTAATTATCCCAAAACACGCACAGGATGACAGCAAAAATTCATGCTTCACCTTGCCCTATTTTAGCATTAAGGAGTCTTCAACGCACCTTGAATTAAAAACAAATGCTTCAAGGGTTCGCATGCTGGGCGGTGGATGCCATTCCTTCGGCCTTCATGACGCAGCGATGTCTGCTGCTGTCTGCTGTTGCTGCTGGTAATTCTGGCCACGCTGGCCATGGCGGCTGAAGCGACGGACACGCCCTTGCCCGGTATTGCGTCCAGTTCCGTCACCAGAGACTCGACCAGCTCCACGTTCACAACGCCCACGCCGAGATCCAGTAGCCCCAGCGCCTCTGCATCTAATGCATATCTGACGTCCTCTTCGGCTTCTGAGAGCCCCAATTCGTCCACAATCACGCTCGCTCTGTCATCCTCTGGTACCAGCAGCAGACGCGCCGTCGCCAGCCACCTACTCACCAGCTTAGACTGCAGCAACGTCCCGCCGCCGGAAAACAACATGAATGCCGCCAGTAACAACACGGACCTGGCGCCTGCACGGCCATTGTCACGGACAACACGTTTTTGGATGAGCGGCTGTACGGCGTGATCATCGGTGTGGGCTGCTCAGCGTGCTATTCGTCCTGCTCCAGCGGCAGAAGAAGAAGCACCTGCAGATGCGGAAGAAGCAGAGTCTGGAGCTCTCGCCCGCACGCGAGGGCGAGATCAATGTGGACGCCGAGGACACGGACGAGCACAGCACGTTCAACACGGCGTCCACTAAGCGGCAGGAGGCCAAGTTTGCATCTGGACTCACGACATCGTTCCTTAGCACGGCCGAGAGCGGCACCGTCCCGGACAACACGCTGTGTGAAATCTCGCAGGACCCGGTGATCGTGGCGGCGCGGTTGCCGTTCAAGCAGATCAAGGTCTTCAGATTGATCAATCGGGGTGGCTTCGGAGAGGAGTACTACGAGGGCTAGCGCGTGGCTGTGAAGCGGTTGCTGCCCAAGACCAGCAACGTGATTCAGTGCCTCGAGGACTTCCTACTCGAGATCAATATCATGGCAGCGCTGGACCATGAGCGCATCGTGACGTTTGTGGGTGTGGCCTGGGACTGGCCCAGTGGCCTGTGCATCGTGTCCGAGTTCATGGGCCGTGGAGACCTGCGCAACATGCTGTGCAAGTGGCGCGACGACGGCGAGAAGCCTGGCTGGAATGTGCAGCGGCTGCGCATCGCGCTGCACGTGGCCGAGGCGCTGACTTACCTGCACGCACTGACGCCCAAGAAGATCGTCCATCTGGACCTCAAGTCCAAGAACGTGATTGTGAGCGAGGCCTAGGACGCCAAGCGAAGCGACTTTGGCATCTCGAGGGAGCAGGCCACGCAGCACCGCACCATGACGTGCAACATCGGCTCGTCGCTCTGGATGGCGTCTGAGATTATATGCTGGGCAAGAACTACGACGAGTTGGCCGACGTCTTCTCTTCCGGCGTCATGCTCACGGAGCTCGACTCGCTCGAGTACCCGTACCACGGCGTGACCACGCCCGACGGCCGGCTGGTGCCTGAGACCGCCATCGTGCGCATGGTGGCGCGCAGCCCGAGTTTTCGCAGACGAGCCGCGGACATAGTGCTGCGGGCCGCGCGTGTTTGTCTGTAGACCCGCAGCGCCGACCTACAGCATGGAGAAGATCCAACGCGCTCTGAGCGAGACCAAGCGAGTGAGTGAATGGACAAGCGTTTACAGCAATGAGCCTAGAAGCCCCAAGTGAGATCATGGTCGTCTGGTGGTCAGTGAGTTCAGATCACTTTCGTATTCAGTGTGCAAGGTCCAGTCCAGCTGTTCCGGTCGCATGAGTGCGAATGGGTTGTGTCGTCAGGCCGTGACTTTGATTCGCGGCGACAGGAAGCAGCCCATAGAGCTCTATGGTCGCAGCCGCGTGGACGCATGGCGGCGACAACGAGGACGCGTCAACGGCCGCCACTAGCAACAACGAGGCTTCGGCCAGCGCCAGCACCAGAACCAGCAACTCTGCAGCGACCAAGACCAGCGGATTCGATGACCTGAATGCACACAGTGCGGTGATGCTGACGCCCTCCACGAGCTGTACGTTGTGCTTGTGCGTCTGCCATGGATCAGTAGCTCACTTATGGCTCCCTCCCTATCTACAGACCAACAGACGACAGTGCCCAGTACCAGCTCCTCAGTGACCTCTGGCTTGAGCAGTAGCAGCAGCAGCGGAGCCACACTGGCCTCCGCCTCGAACCAGTCGTCTCCGTCGGACCTGGGCGTGCCGGCCATCGTCGGGATCGTCGTGGGCGTCGTGGCAGTGACTCTCATGGTCGCGGCCTTCGTGATCTGGTACAAGAAGATCAAGACCAAGTCCAGGCGGCTGGACAAGCTCACCCGGAGCGCGCACGAGACGGACGGTCTCAGTCCCTCCACGCGCAACAACGGCGAGTTCGACGTGGTGCTCGAGAGCGGCCGCGCAGAGCCACCCATCGCACTACTGGAGGCCAGCGACAGCCCCAAGCGCAACGCGTGGGAGGACCCGAGCATCGTCATGGCGCGCATCCCGCTGGACAAGATCGTGCTTCTGGACGTGGTCAGTCGTGGCGCAAGCGGCGTAGTCTACCGCGGCATGTACAAGAACGAACCAGTCGCGATCAAGCGGCTGCTGCCTGCGCTCCAGCGAGACATGCGCAAGATCGACGCGTTCCTGGCCGAGATCAAGTTGGTGGCGTCCTTGGAGCACGAGCGCATCGTGCAGTTTGTAGGCGTGGCCTGGGACGCGCTGCAGGATCTAAGCCTCGTATCCGAGTTCATGGACGGCGGCGACCTGTGCTCCGTCTTGGAGACCTTCGAGGCCCAGGGCCGAGCGCACGGCTTCGAAGCGGACAAGCTGCGCATCGCTCTGCACGTGGCCCACGCGCTGACGTATCTGCACTCGCTGGAGCCAGTGGTGCTGCATCGAGACCTTAAGTCCAAGAATGTGCTGCTCAACTCCCGACTGGAGGCCAAGCTCACGGACTTTGGCGTCTCGCGCGGCGCAGCGGACGGCGACCGCACCATGACCGCAGGCATCGGCACGTCCTGGTGGATGGCGCCCGAAGTGATGATCGGAGACCGGTATAACGCCAAGGCTGACATGTTCTCCTTCGGTGTTTTGCTCTCAGAGCTGGACTCACAGGCTCTGCCGTATACCAAGATCATGCGCACGGCCACGGGACGGCCCATGCCCAGTGCTGCGGTGCTGCAGATGATCACAACTGGAACGCTGCGAGTCGAGTTCTCAGCTAGAGTCCCCAGTGCGCTGCGAGACCTGGGCAATGCCTGTGTGGACATAGACCCAGCAGCTCGACCCAGCGCCGCTCAAGCGCTCTACGAGCTGCAAAAACTGCTGCGGGAACGAGCTTAGCGCCCGGCACAGAAGGTCCGGTACCTGTCGCATGGCTCACTGGGTTCATCGGTGCCACTGCCGTGGTAACCCTCGTTCACTTCTGAAAATCGTCTGTTCCTGCTCACGTGACGATCATGACGAGCACACACAGACAACCTGCGGCTGTGTGGATCATCCCTGTCGTGGCTATCTGCGTTCTGGGCGTCTGTGTCGCTGCTGTCGGCTGCGTCCGGAAGCTTGGGAGGCACCAGACACGAGATCGTTCTCCTGCGCAGCTGGTCTACGTATCCGCCATGGAATAAGGCGGCGACGCAAGATGACTCGACCGCTCAACTTCGAACGCTAAGCGGCAGCATCGCCATGGGAAATGTATTGTATGTTGACGCCGCTTGGACCAGTCAAGTTCGTAACAGTGGAATTAAATTGCAGTCCGTACTTATGGTCTCTGAAGCCGCCCTTGTTCCAGATATTGTACAGCGTTCAATGTGGCAGAAGCAGCAGACGTACGATCAAATTAATACGCACCACACGAGCGTTTCTCTCTGCGTGTTCCAAGGGCTTTGTCTGTCTACCAGAAGCTGTGCGGAAGTGTAAAAGCATCGCTCTCCGTTGACTCAGCACTTGAGTTTATGCCGAGCTCTACTCGCTTATAGAATGCCAGACCCGTGGATGGTCATATCCCATACACACGAAGCCCCGGCAGTCATTCCCCAACTTTCCCTGCGAAGCTCAAGGTCGTTTGAAGCGTCAGAGCTGGCAGTCTTGCCCCAATGGCCTAGCTCCTGGATCGCGCTGCGCGCGTCGGTGTCTCGTTGGGATTCGTCTGGCTCTGTCGCCATATTTACCAGAAATGCCAAAAAATCTCCCGAACGCGAGATATCGACATCTTGGGCGTGAATGACTACGTCGAGCAACCAGGTGTGCCATTGTTCCAAGGCAGAACCCTCCGCATTGTAAGCGAACGCCCTTGCGTCTGATTGGGAACAAAGGAGTGGTACTGTGCTTGAGGATTATCCATGCACCGTCGCTGTCCGTGACCTTGTGAACCCACAATCGTGTTGCTGAAAGGCTCTGTGTATCTTCTGCCGCCACGTGAGACGCTCCACAACGCACTCGCCTTGTTCTGCTCACCTCAAGACCATCGGAGTCCAACAGCGGCCCTCCACCTTCTGGATCATCGGCCTCGTGATCATGGTCGCACTCTGCGTCTGTTCTGTCTTCTTCAACTGCGTTCAAGGGCACGCGCAAGAATCCAGCGACGACCTCGTCTACGCATCCGTTGTCGACGGATTTGATGGCGGAGGCGGCAGCGACACTGGCGGTGCAAGCGCTGGAGACTCAGGCGGTGGCGATGATGGAGGCGGTGGGTGCTAAAGCGTTTACGTTGCTGCCCATAGTCTACAGGACTTGGCTGCCTACTATTTAATCAGTAATCCATTGGCTTTATAGTTCTCTTTCCATTGCGCTCGCTGTGCTTGAGTTTCTGGGCTTCAACTCAGGCCTTCTCTAGGCCTACAGAGTCCTTCGTGCGCCTTGGTGCTGGTCGCTGGATGTTCGGCGGCATCTGGTTTTTCCAGTCCCATGTGAATTCGTGAGACTGAAGGGAACGTCTCTATGGATGCAGCGCATCCTGTACCCACAATAGCGAACATGGCCAGTCCTGCCAATTTGAGCGGACCAAGATGTTGCCGCACAATCTAATTCATCTCCTTCCCCTCAGTCTAAGCCATGTCCTCCAGCTTCACGTTCCCAACCGACAGCAATGACAGCTTCGACAGCTTCAACAGCGGTCCGCCCACCATCTGGATCGTGGTCACAGTGTTCATAAGCCTCTGCGCTGTGGGCGTCTTCATTAGCATCTGCTGCTGCGGAGGATGCCAAAGCCACCGCCAAGTCACAGTAGGCACTCAGCTTCCAGACGGATCGACCGTGTTCGTCAACATTGAAGATATCAACGCTCTCATGGGCCACCACAACCATCACCAGCATCATATGGATCAGCAAAACCATCACCAGCATTATATGGACCAGCACAACACGGCCCACGTGACTGCAATGAACAACGCTGCCATGGCGAGCGCTATCTAATGCGCTTTCAGATTGTAATATATCGTCCTTATTCGCAGCAAACACGTCTCCTGAGTCTATCAATCGCCATGGCCGACTCGACCACGATCTGGATTATTATTCTGGCAGCGTTTTTCTTGGGAATACTCCTCTCTGTCATCTGCATCAGCATTGCTCCTGTCAAGCACAGCATATCCCTGAGGCAGATCAGCACGACCTGGTCTAAGTGAGGCGCTCCGCAGGACAATGGCTGCACTGGCGATGCAAGCGTCGCTAAGGATGCTGTCCAACAGCAAAGATTGCAGTTCGTAGCGATATCCGGGACACGTAACTACAGGTAACGAGTCACGACTGACACAAACAACTGCGCACGTGTAGCAGAGCAAATCAAACGATGACGTTGTTTTCAAAAGCCTCCCATTTCGAGTGTGTTGGGCATTACCAGTTCATTGCATGAAGTATTGCGAAGCTGTAAACCACGGATTCTAGCATTTATAGAGGCGAACTGTCCGCACAGACTGCATTTCTCCACAGAGGAATGATGGCGGACCGATTTCTCATCGACCATATTCAATCACCCGACAGAAAGTCAAGTGCTATGGGTTATCGTGCTGGTGACGGAGTGCGCTTGTTGTCCTTGGCTTCTTGTTGTTTACGTGGACTTTGCATGCAACGTCCAACACTCAATTCCTCGTGATTTGCTCAGGAGTCAGACGCAATTGCTCTCTCGTCGTTGATTCCTGGATAAATGCAGGCGCAAGCTCTCATCTGGAAGAAACTTCCGTGCATTTGCGGAGACTGGAGCCTTTGGGTTCAAAGGAACAATCCTCGAGTACTTCACTACGTTCACTTCAACCAAACATCGGTCTTGGAAGGAACTTACGAGCTCTGGAGAGGTACAATCGGTCGACATTGTGATGACTGAACTCGCGGACGAAGGATCACTATCCTATAGTAATTCGCCGCAGCACAAGAGCTTATGTCGAGTTTCTTCGGCCACAGCGGTCCTCCTGTGATTTGGATCGTGCTGGTTGCGCTGGTCTGTGTGGCCGCCGTGGTTGGCATCATCTGTGTCTACTGCGGATACAGACACCGACGAAAGGTGAGCTAAATAAAACGAATGCCCCAACGCATGCATAAAGCCCACGCTCACTCTGTGTTTTCAGAGCCATCAGATCCAAGACGATCCAGCGTACGAAGGAAATCCAGAGCCATGAGAGTCATCAGACTGTCGTTTGACCTTGGACGCTGACAAAATGAATTAAAACTCAAACATGACATTAAGTCCGCTTGACAAGGTCTGCCCGTTCTCTGATGGAGCTTTCAATTAGCCTGTTAGCCTACATCCCGAGAGTCTCATTTGCTTATTAAGCATGCTGGCAAGACAAGACCAGCTACGTTGATACGAAGGGCAGTTCCAACATGCCTCAAGACAGCGCCTTGTGAGTGAACCGGTGGCTTATAATTTATATTGATCCGGCCACGAGAGCAGGTATCTCTGGCCTTGCGATGGAGTTCATTGCGCTGCTGTGGGTTGACGAGGCTCATCGCATCTGAATTCCCCTCGGTGGCTGAGTGATATCGACGACGCGTTCTCGCTGCTACAGGTATTGAACATGCTCTGGATATCGTGGCCTCAGGTTGCTGTTCCATGGCCTTGACTCACTGGAAAGTTGCACGTTCCAGTCGCTGTAGCGCCTCGGTAGCGGTCGGTCGGTCTCTGGGATCCAGAGCCACACACGCGAGACCGAGCTCTTCGATGAATGCTGGCGTGGAGGGCGCGAACTGGACGCGCAGGCGGCCCATGGCTACGAGCTGAAGCACGGAGGAGTCGGCCACACTCGATGACCCAGCTGGCCTTGACTGCGCGTACGGAAGCGCTCGCGTCGCCAGTTCAGATAGCACGACGCCGAAGGAAAACATGTCGGCCTTATAGTCGTACTGCTCGCCCACGACAACCTCCGGTGCAGTCCAGAGCGACGCGTTGCTGGATCTGGCAGTCATCATCTGTCCTGGGCTCTCGTTCAGGACACCCAAGCCAGCGAGTTTGGCTTCGGTTCGCTCAGAATTGAGCATGATGCTGCGTGACGTGAGGTTGCGATGCACCACAGAGACCGAATGCAGATACACCAGTGCCTGGGCCACGTGGAGCGCGATCTGTACGTCGAAACCAGGCTCAGATTGCTCTGTCTGGAGCTTGAGATGCGAGCGCAAATCTCCTCCGTCCATGAAAGCTGTCAGCAGACACAGATCGCTGAGTGAGTCCCACGCCACGCCGACGAACTCCACGATGCGCGGATGCGACAGCGGCGCCAGCAGCTTGGCCTCAGCCAGCAGCGCATGGATGTTCCAGAGCTGCGTGCGGGCCTCGGGGGCCAAAGCCTTGATAGCCACGCGGCGGTCTTCGTACAGACCGGTGTAGATCTCGCTCTGGCTGCTGCGATGGATGAGGCCGACCATGACCACGGGGCAACGCGGTACGCGCGCAGCGACGATGACTGGGTCCTCCCAGAGCCCGCCGCTGGCGCGCTTGCCTGTCTCCCGGATCACCTGCAGCCTGGTCTTCCTTGTGGACACGAGCGCTCCATGGGCCGTGGACGAAGCGTTCGTGGTCGTGGGCACAGCCTCGAACGATGACGGGCTCTGCAGGATGCTGTCTCTAGCCGCGCTGTGCTTGTGCTTGGCGCTGGACCAGAGATACATGATCACGCCGATGAAGACCAGCAGCAGGAAGAGCACGATGAAGACGATGTAGGCCGAGCACACAGCCATGGGGTTGGACTCTATGGACACAGCAGTCAGTCAGTACAGCCATTTCGATTGAATGCAGCAACAGCAACAGAAACGCACTGTTGTTTTGCCAATCATCCGGACCAAAGAACCTGCTGCCGATCTCGTTGGAGAGCGAGCCGCTGCTGTCGTCGTAGCCCAGCATGGCGCTGTCGCCGGAGAAGCTCTGCAGCACAAGAGCATGAGCGGCTGCGTCCACAGAGAGCAGAGCCGAGTTGACCAGACGCACCATGAGCCAGAAGTCTCTCTTGGCGAATGCCAGTCCGCTGATCTGAAGGCGACAGACCCACTCTTGGGCTTCGACTGGCTATGCACCGCCAGCTGCGTCTCTCCTTGTGGGTTTTGAGGTCGGCCAACGTTGCGACGGTTGCGCTCCTCTCGGCTTTGAAGGACTGGGGCTGTGGATGGGGACCGGACCGGCATCAGACTACTACGGTCCTGCTTACCGTAGGCCAAATGCTTCCTCATCATGACGCCTCAAAGGCGTCATGATGAGGAAGCATTTGACCTCGGTACTCTCCATGCAGCGTACAGTACAGTACACAGGCGAATCAGAGACTGCAGTCCCACTGTACACGACGTGTGTCATCCAAAGTCTGTGGGCCAGGTACGCAGGCCCATCGTCTCTGCTGCGTCATCGTCTGATGGCAGTCTCGCCTGCATGAATGGCTTATCACGGACGGCTAACCGCACGCTGTCCACAATGCGGCCGTCCGCAAAGGACCAAAGGGCTAGGGATCTCCACATGGAAGCGACCAAGAGGTTTCCATTGGAGGGTAATAATAGAATCAGCTTGCCAATGGCCAATGTGGAGGAATGCTCACTGAAGATGATGGCTACATAGGGCAGCTTTGGTTTTGCTTGGGAAATCGACTGTCTTAACTCTTTTCAGTGCATTAGATCATCAGATCACTGAAAGCAGGAATGGTATAAAACATACATTAGACCTCAGTTCATCTCCACAGATGTTAACCGGCTCAATCGGAAATAACACAAGCACTTTAGGAAAATCCTCTATGAGGTATGAAAGATCCGTAAATTTCTCAATCAATCTGGTTATACAGAATATATCGGGCATGTCTCTTACATTCCGTATATTTTCGAATTTTCAATCTATAGGCAGGCACTGCCTGAAAATCGATATCCACTATTTCATTTCCGAATTAAATCAGCAACACCAGTATCACCATTCTCTACCCAACAATGAATGACTCTCAACATCATGTCAACAAAGTTTTCGACCTTATCGCCAGCCGTGAGGCAAGGCGCAACCACGAGCTAAGCCGATATCCGCGCACAGGACCTGTAAGGAGGTGAGGAGGCTTGTTTGGTAGAAGGTAAATTGAAAAGTAATTCATTTCGAGCGGTCCATAGTTCGCTGTTGCTACATCTAAGCCGCCACTAAGTATCTTGCGCTTCTTTGGCGTACGCGCTGGATATTCTCCATACGTCGACCAATCACGCTTCAGTATCTTTCTGCATCATATGCAGACCTACACGTCACGTACTACTAGTTATC
>JAADVW010001056.1:0-10289 GCA_023335875.1 Elongisporangium prolatum | reverse complement strand
GAAGTCTGCGGAGATGAATAGCGTTCTGAACCACGTCCACAATGATTAATGCAACTCCAGACTGAATCGAGCCAGCCGACTGCATGCATTTAAACAGACACAGCGCTTCGTAGAGATCAGCAGTAGTCATGACAAGTATAATGCCGGCTTCGGTGTGTCCAGCAACGCGCTTTAAAAGCCATTTCGTAACATGTTTAATTACTGGCAAAGTGAGAACAAAGGCGATTTGCGTGACCCCAGACAATGCGATAAAGCAGGCATTGTATGCAGGATAGATGATCAACATGAAAGACTGAATATTGGTGGTTGAAATGAAGAGGACAAAGCCATAGTGAACGGAATCGGGAATACCCAGTACTTTGCAAGAGGAACCAGTTCCACCAAGAACCCTGTCGCCGCTCCGAAAGCAATTAGTACGATGGACTTCATTGACAGGTTGGCTGCTGGTGCAAGCGTTTGGAACTGCATAGTAATACCAAGCGACACGAAGAAACAGGTGACGAAGAAGCGAATCCAAAGCCCCCAATTCTTCGCCCAACCGTCTTTCAGGGGTGCTAGAGGGATCAACTCGATCAGCATCATCATCGTGAATGCTGGAGCCATAGCAAGAATGCACGTAAGTGCGACCTGGATCCACGTGATTGTAGAGGAGTACTTTCCAAAAGCTTGGAGAGTGTTGACATCCACTACGCTGAAAGACGATCTCTGATGCCCCCATCTTAGGATGCGCGTTTAATTTGCACTTCAAGGACGAATAGCTTGCTCCTTGTAGTTCTTCTTTCACAGTTTGCACTGAGAGATAATCTTCCGTAAATAATTCCAGTGCTGTCTATTGAAAGAATGGAAAATGGGTGAGATTTTAGAAACCTTGTGACATCGCAAGAACACCACACTTTGTATCCCACAAAGCAAATCTCAATCCGGGGAACACTCAACATGGTAAGCGAGCCCTCTAATTTGGATCAGCCTGATTATGATCTTGGTAAACAAGTCTACTAAAAAGAACAATTTGATGACCAGTTTTGGCCTTTCTTTGCATGCATGAACGCAGAGTGACAGTCGTCTTGGTCAATGGCGGGACCGGCCAGCGAAAATGGTGGAAGCCCAAGGAGACGTCTTGTGACCTCTCGCTCATTCTTCATTTGATCTGCCCAACAGATCTCACAGCCATGGAGATGAAAGAAGCGGAACCATTCAAGCAGCCATCGCTCGAGTCAGCACAGACGCTCATGCAGCACGGACCGCATGTATTGCACGACTTCATGGCCACCAAAATCGAAGCCGCACTCGGTCGTGCATTACCGCAAATGGAGATTCGCGTCAACGATGTCTCCCTCACAGCTGAGATCATGGTTGCCGATCAAGCGAATGAAGACAGGAAACCCGAATTACCACGCTGCCTAACGTCACAAAAAAGCCTTCGTTTCCAACAAGAAACACTCGGCTCAAAAAGAGATCCTAAAGAAAGTCACGGCTGTCTTCAAGCCGGGAACCATAACACTCGTTCTTGGCCAGCCTGGATCTGGCAAGTCGTCGCTCATGAAGTTACTGAGCGGTCGCTTCCCTATGACCAAGAACATCACGCGAACGGGACAGATCTCGTACAATGGCGAGGACATTGATTCGATCCGAAAGAAGCTGCCACAGTTTGCAGCGTACATCAACCAACGAGACAAGCACTATCCCACGCTCACGGTCAAGGAGACGCTTGAGTTTGCGCATCTGTGCTCTGGGGCGAGTTGACTACACGGGGCAAAGAACTCCTTTCGAAAGGCACGTCGGAAGAGAACAAGGCAGCGCTGGACGCTACACGCGCCATGTTTAAGCATTACCCGGACATCGTTATCCAGCAACTGGGTTTGCAAAATTGCCAGAACACCATCGTGGGTGATGTCATGCTTCGTGGAGTATCTGGTGGCGAACGCAAGCGAGTGTCCACAGGCGAGATGGAGTTCGGCATGAAGCGCATCACGTTCATGGACGAGATCAGTACTGGTCTTGATAGCGCCGCCACATACGATATCATCAATACGCAGCGCAGTATCGCCAAGAAGTTTCGAAAAACCGTGGTGATTGCACTTTTGCAGCCATCACCCGAGATCCTTTCACTCTTTGACGATGTTTTGATCATGAATGAAGGCGAAGTAGTGTATCACGGGCCGTGCGATATGGTGGTAGATTATTTCGAAAGTCTGGGTTTTTCATGTCCACCGGAACGTGATTTGGCGGACTTCTTGTTGGATCTTGGCACCAGTGAGCAATATCAATATCAAGTATCTGTACCTTCGTCGTCGTTACAGAGGCACCCGCGGTATGCGAGCGAGTTTGCGGACATACATCGGCGATTGTCGATTCATGGCGCGATCCTTCGGGCACTGGAAGAGCATCACGATCCGGTGTTATTGCAGAACGTTGGTGATCATTTGGCAAAGATGCCCGAATTTTATCTCTCATTTGTGGAAAGTCTCCTGTCGCTTGCCCGACGCGAAGCAACCGTTCTATTTCGCAATCTTCCATTCCTCCAAGGCCGCAGCACCACGATCCTGGTTAATGCAGTTCTTTACTCAGCTACATTTTATCAGTTCGATCCGACTGATGCGCAAGTTGTTCTTGGTCTAATTTTTGGATCCGTGATGTTCATTTCTATGGGTCAGTCATCGCAGATTCCGACTTTCATTGCAGCTCGTGACGTGTTTTACAAACAACGACGTGCAAACTTCTTCCGCACTTCAGCATATGTGATTGGAAGCTATATGAGTCAGCTCCCTCTTGCTTTGGTGGAGACTATCGTATTTTGCTCAATCGTTTACTGGTCGTACGGCTTTGAAAGTGATATCACTACGTTTCTGAAGTATGTGCTTATCATGTTCTTGTCGAACACAATGTTCACGACTTGGTTTTCTTTTTGGCGGCTATATCACCCAATGTCAATATCAGTAATCCACTTTGCATGGTTACGGTGGTTGTTTTCGCCATATTTGCAGGCTTTATTATCACCAAGAATACAATCCCAGGATATCTCATTTGGATCCACTGGATTAGCCCAGGATGGACACTCCGTGCTCTCGCAGTGAACCAATACCGATCTTCCACGTTTGACGCTTGCAACTACGGGGGAGTGGACTACTGCACCACGACTGGTATGAACATGGGCGAGTACTACTTGACATCCTTTGGATTCCCGACGGAAGAATACTGGGTTGGAGACGGGATTCTTGTCATCATAATCTTGACGATACTTTTTATGTTCTTGGCATTCCTCACGTTGGAATACAAACTCTATGAAAGCCCCGGAAACGTCGTTATTGGCAACAAAGATAACGAAGCCAGTGAAAGCTACATGTTGACAACAAGTCCACGAGCAACACCTTCATCTGACAGTTGTAGCGTCAAATTGACTGTGGCTGAAAAAACTATGTGCCTGTGATAATTGCGTTTCAAAATCTTTGGTACTCGGTGCCTGATCCGTCAGATCCAAACGAATCTATCGATCTACTCAAGGGGGTTTCGGGATATGCACTCCCCGGATCAATGACGGCTCTAATGGGTTCATCAGGTGCAGGAAAGACCACGCTCATGGATGTAATCGCCGGACGTAAAACTGGCGGTCAAATTCGAGGCAAAATCTTGCTAAACGGCTATGAAGCTACCGACCTTGCCATTCGTCGGTGCACGGGATATTGCGAACAGATGGACATCCATTTGGAGACATCTACTATACGAGAAGCTCTCACTTTCAGCGCCTTCCTGCGCCAGGACAGCTCTGTTCCGGAAATCAAGAAGTACGACTCGGTCAACGAATGCTTGGAACTTTTGGGTATGGAGGATATAGCCGACCAAATCATCCGTGGCAGCTCTGTGGAACAGATGAAGCGATTGACCATCGGTGTAGAGTTTGCTGCTCAGCCAAGTGTGATCTTTTTGGACGAACCCACAAGCGGTCTGGATGCTTGTTCCGCCAAGAAGATCATGAATGGTGTGCGCAAAGTGGCAAATACTGATCGCACGATTGTGTGCACGATTCATCAGCCGTCGTCTGAAGTCTTCTTGCTGTTCGACAACTTATTATTGCTTAAACGAGGCGGTCAGACTGTTTACTTTGGCGATTTGGGAAAAAATGCGAGTTTGCTGATCGATTACTTCGAGGCTGCTCCTGGCGTGGAACCTCTACCTCATGGTTACAATCCAGCGCTTGGATGTTAGAAGCCGTAGGAGCTGGGCTGAGCAATGTCAACTCGAATGATGCTGACTTTGTTAAGCTATTCAGCGAAAGCGAGTTGAAGCTTCAGATGAATCGAGTCATGGATATGGATGGCGTGTCACATCCTTCGGCCAGCATTCCTGAGATGGTTTTTGATTCCAAGCTCGCTGCTAGTGGGTTTACTCAGATGAGATTCTTGGTGTGCCGATTCTTTGACATGTATTGGCGTACTGCCTCATACAATGTTACGCGCTGCGTGCTCTCTGTGTTTTTGGCGTTGATTCTCGGTCTCGTGTTTACTGGTGGGGATTTCGCCACATACGAAGGCATTCAATCTGGCGCTGGCATGTTATTCATTTCTGCAATGTTTAACGGTATGGTTGCACTGATGAATGTGATTCCCATGACGACGGATGATCGAGACGCATACTATCGCGAACGAGCGTCACACAAACATATAATGCACTCTGGTATTTCATTGGTTCGACGATTGTCGAGATCCCATATGTGTTTTTTGGCAGTCTCCTGTTCACAATCATACTCTTCCCGATGGTCGGCTTTTCGGGTTTCTGGGTTGGCATTCAGTTTTGGATTGCACTATCATTAATTATTTTGACGATGACTTACATGGGAATGTTCTTCGCATACGCACTACCAAGCGCCGAAGTTGCAACAATTATCGGTGTATTCGCAAATACAGCGTTCATCATGTATATGGGTTACAGCCCCCCCGACGGAATCGATCCCAAGTGGCTTGATATGGCTGTACTGGCTCACACCGCACAGATATGCGCTCTCGATCCTCGCAAGCTTGGTATTTTGTGACTGCTCCCAGGAACCAACGTGGGATGCGACTTTGCAGGCGTTCGTAAACGGTGGCTCTGAGCTGGGCTGCCAGGAGCTAGTCAATGCGCCCGTCACGGTGGGCATGTTACGGTCAAGAAATTCATGGAAGAAGTGTTCCACTTCAAGCACGATCACATCCCAGCCAACTTCGCCATCTTGATCGGGTATTTGGTGGCCGTTCTGTGGTCTGCTCGCTTTACGCTTCATCAACCACCAAAAAAATAACTAGGTGAATACGTGTCTGCGGAACAAACAGCTGAGCCAAGTCTTGTAGCAAAGAGATTGCTTGTATCTTGTTTACGTCATAGAATCGCATAGCCCAAAGAATAATACCATGCCCACATGCCACCAACACCATTCACAATGACTTAAGCGCCATTCATGGTCACTTGGCTCATTTCGCCAGCCGCAAAGATTCACCAGCCCCAGAGAAACTTGGGTATACTCAGTACGCATCGCTTGCAGTATTCATTAGCAGCCTACATCTTTACGCACCTTAACACGCATTACCGCTGCCGCTCGCCCGTCAATCGTCGTGTAGAATGCGCGCACTAGGGAAATGTCCCACGTTCGAAACAGATTTAAGCAAAAACATATAAAACCCAGTTGCTGGATAGAGGGATTGGGTTTTACTTTCACCGAAGAGCCACGAGCACATCCAAGGAAGATTGTCCTTGGACACGATGGATGAGGCCACGATGGAGCGCTACGCGGACGTACGCAAGCTTACTCATATGTGTAGCGACTAGCCTTAATTCCGCTTGACGCGTTCTGGATCTGGATTGTAGATGTTGGACGAACTGGAGCGCACAGACCCGGAGCGGTACCAGCAGCTGATGGTCGCCATGAAGGCGCAAGTGGAAGGCGCAGCCATGGGCCAACAGGACGCAATCGACCCATCGCTCTTGGACATTCTCAAGGGAGGTGCAGCACCACAGCCACTCGGTGGAGCCAAAGAAGGTAAATAAGCAGCACAAGAAGCTGGTGGACAACATTATTCGTTGACATATGGAGTGATCTAATAGATTTCAAGCCGCGGTTCCCAGGCAACAAAGTCATGGATTCTGAAGGGATTAAGGCCAAACAGAAAGGCGTACGTAGTTAGATTCGTTATCACGCTGTCGTGATGGTTGCTGACGAACAGTGTCATTCAGATTTATATCGACGTCACGCCAGGCTTCGTGATGAAAACGTGTGATGTCGCTAATCAGAAGAAAGTGTTTGTGAACATCTGCCAATCCTGTGAAATCCAAACGTTCTCCCAGCGGAAGAAGCTCGATGATGAAGGCAAAGAGCAAGAGGTAAGGGGGCGCCGTTTCAAATCTTTAAAGTAATTATCGCACCTGAGCTCATTGATCTCCTCGATAGGGTCTCCATGTGCCTCTGAGTCTTGGCGCGCCCCACGAAGTCAAAGACAAAAAGGGCAATGCGTCGCTAGCATTTGATGTCGCAGTGAATTCGGAGGTTGTTCACGACTGCATACAGGATAAAACAGGCTCATTCCGTAACTTTGTGTGCGAACTCGCGATCGAGTACATTGACCAAAAGGTACGACAGCGCACTTTTGGCTTGTATTCATTAACTAACGGAGCACATTTCTGGCGCATAGTACAATATCAAACTGGATTCACGCTACAAGCTGCCCAAGCTGTCATACTGTGGTGATCTGCCACCCCCCAAGCATTACATTCGAAAAGTGCAGGCTCCCAAGATTCAAGAAGTAACGGCGGCGTCTGCATCTGCGAAAGCAAAATCGTCTTTCAACAAAATTGAGACCTCGAAGAAAGAAATTTCAAAGACTGGCGTTGCAATCTGCAAATTTTACATTGAAAATATCGAGAGCGATGTCGATACACGAAAGACCAATCGAAGTTCTTGCAACCGAATTGCAGCAGCTGAAAAAGGTGGACGTGCAATTTCCCGCAATGAGCTAGAAGATGCAGGTGATCGGTTAGTGATAGAGATTGTGTTCAACATACCCATCACAAAAAGGGACGATTTCGAGCTCGAGTTGGCTCCTGAATACGTCACTATTAAGGCTCAGGGGCATCAAGACTTGAGTACGTTACGGAAGCAACAAAGAATTTCTGTATGCAGATGATAGACTGATAGAGTTGCTTGTGCTTTGCTAATATTGTAGGCGCCTACCTCCCGTATCCAGTCGATTTCGACTCTGCTAGTGTGGTTTTGGATCGATCAAGGAACACATTAGAATTGAGTGCTGCAATTAACAAACGCTGGGACCTCGGATCTCCAGATACTGGATCTGCACCATGGCTCCTTGCTCAGGCGCTCCGTGGACAGGAAGACGAAGAGCCACACGGAAACGCAAAGGAGAAAGTGGAAGAGACTGAAAAGGAAACTTCCTCAAAGTCGAAATCTTTAGCCGAGATGTTCCATCTTGAAGCTCAGAAGAGAACCAGTGCTAGTCTTCAAGACTTGCTGTCTGACCCTGTCGCTACTCAGTGGAACGCGGTTGAAGAAGACGAAGAGCTACCGGAAGATCGATTCCACCGTAAAGATATGATGTCGATGCACATATTGGAGCAGCGCAAGGCTGAGCGGGAGAAAAAAGCTCGCGAGGCCGAAATCAAGCGGAAGGCAAAGCGTGCTGATGTTGAAGCCAAGCAAAAGAAAGCAAAGGAGGCCGGCAAAACGTGGCGAGAGATGTATCCGGATGAGCCTGAGACGACTTATATTGACGTCGAAGACATGATAAAGAAGGGCAAAGCCAGCCGCAAGGAAGACGAGGAGGAGATTCATACTTTGGACTACGTGCCAACTGAAGTCGCCATGAAGGCTGCCGCCGCATGGTCGAAGAACAAACCCGTCGGATTGGACCTGAAATCTGCCCTTGCGTTTGAACTATTAGACTAGTTACGACATTTTTAGTCGTTCTTGCGACCGAATCTGGTAAAACAACAAGCGATTTTTTTTCGTGTATTTGCATGAATTGATTGCAACCTCGATCGTGCTCTTTAAAAGCAAGCGTGTGTGTGAATGATGTTGTGCCCGTCTCTATTGCTTAGTGCTTATTGGAGTAATCACGTTCACCGAAGATGGTCGATCCGACTCGAACGAACGTGCTTCCGCATGAAATCTACAATCGAGAGCCACAGGCGAGTGAGCGCGGGATATCATGCTAAGTAGAAGCTCCTCTACGTACCGCAAGTTCATAGTCACCCGACATGCCCATGCTGAGCTCCAGCTCTTTTTCGTCCTTGTTCAGCGCCAATGCCACTTGCTTGCGGCAGGCCACAAGGCGCTCAAAGCACTCAGAGGTCGTGTCGCCATAGCGCCCGATAGTCATGAGGCCAATGAGCTGCAGGTGCTCACAAGACGTCACAATGTGCTGCGCGAGCTCGACAGACTCCTGAATCGTGCCACCGCTCTTCTGCTCCTCCTCGCTGGTGTTGACTTGGACCATGACGTTCAGCTTGGCATCGCGGAACTCGCCCGACGCCTTGTTCAGCGCATTAGCGATCTTAACTGAGTCCACAGTCTCGACCACAAACAGATTGGGCACGTCGCGCACGAGACCCTTGGCTTTGTTGGACTGCACGTGGCCGATGTAGTGCCATTTGACGTCCACTGGGAACTGCGGCGCCTTCTGCACGAGCTCCTGGATCTGATGGTCCATACAAACCAGTCAATAGATGGGTGGAATGTCAGCAATGAGAGCCATATAGAACACTCACGTAGTTCTCGCCAAAGTGGCGCTGCGCGTTATCGTACGCAGCCTGCAGATCCTCCACGGGCTTGGTCTTGCTCACAGCCACCAGCGTGCACTGCTGCTTCCATAAGCTGGCGGCCACAGCCTCAGCCAGGCGGCTGCGCACGTGCTGCAGATTGCGAGCCACCACGGCTGCACGGGCGCTTGCGTTGCTTGCGGTCATTTCGAATTCTAGATTGTCCGCTTTATACAGGGAGCACGGTACATGCATTCACCCAGGTTGGGTTATTTGAAGAAAAAAACATAATAGTCCCATTGGGTTATTGGGTGACGAACGGTCTCACAGCGATGGATCACAGAGCAATTCATACCGATTGCAAAAGGTCTTCAGAGTGTGGGACTCTTAGAAAACAGGAACGTTCTGCGTGCGAAGCGAGAGCTATAAATTTCAATTTGGACCAGTACGATGCAAATGTCCCAGTCTGTGATCGATAGTGTTCAACAAGGTTTCGGCCCTTGAGTTCAAGTCTGGTCTCCTGTTGTTTCTGCAGTACGGCAACGCTGAGGAGTGACAAATTTGAACTCACGTACCCATGATCCACGCGCGTGCTTTTGTTTGGTGCTTGGGGCCATCCCAGCTGTACAGTTACTGTACAATCTTCTTACTGCCGCTGGTCACGGTAATCTGATCGAATCGTTCTACGGTACTAGTACAGTATATTGCAGTGTAGCCATCTCTTCTGCTGAGCCCTTTCCAACTTCAACTCACACCCACAACAGCAAAATTTCAAAGCGCGGAACACGCCAACACCACCTCTGAGACGAGTTCTGGACTCATCCAGATTTAAAACACGACGCATCAGTGTTGCGCATCTGGATTTGAGGGTCGGCCACATAGTTTTAGTGTTTGGCTTGGGCTATGCATCTCTGGGTGACTCAGAGCTAATCGATGCTCCTATGATTATAGAGCGCTGGCGCTACGACGTCTATTCTATTTGCTTCTTCTTTATGCTCACATATAGATTGTCTCAAGATTGTTCCGGCTTTCGAAGAAGCCA
The DNA here is from genome assembly GCA_023335875.1 of Elongisporangium prolatum. Classification (NCBI taxonomy): domain Eukaryota; phylum Oomycota; class Peronosporomycetes; order Pythiales; family Pythiaceae; genus Elongisporangium; species Elongisporangium prolatum. Next base: position 511 of record JAADVW010001056.1, on the reverse strand, counting down.
ATGAGTCAAAAGGACAGAGTCGCCATTTTGAAGCGACTGCGCATGAGGCTTCCAAGCAGCAGTGATGGATCTTGCGTGCCTGCCTGCCATCTGGCACAAGGATCACATTACAGCCCATCACTCGTCGGCTCACTGCCTGAGTTAACGGTCTAATCAATGACTCAGTGAAACCCACATCACGAAATTTCACAACTCACCCAACTGAGATACGGGAACTCACAGTCACAGGCACAGACATGACGTCGAACCAGCAAGCAGAGACTTCGATAGCAAAAATACTGAAGGTCTTACGAATCCAAAAGGACCTCAACCTTCTCCAGATCACTCACTTTTTCATTTCCACTCAACTGCTCAAGTCTCCAAGTCAAGCGACTTCCACTCAACCAAGCTATCATGAGCACCAAGGACAAGACAGCGAAGGATATTGAAGCTGGCTTGCTCACACCACCGCAATACGACGCCTTCGGATCGCCCAATCCGCATGATCTCCAAGATGGCAGCGTGCCCAAGG
>JAADVW010001055.1:0-10312 GCA_023335875.1 Elongisporangium prolatum | reverse complement strand
TTCATACTGCATTCCATTTACTTACGAGTTCTCAACCCTTCGTGGCGAAACCTCCACTGAGCACTCCGCGCTGTCGTCTCCCGTCGCTCTCCTGGTGCACTGGCTGCCTCTGCAGCTGTCCGGACTGCTACCTGCATTGCTTCTCTTCCAGCTCTGCGTTTTGCGCTCAAATCTTCCTTCTCCCGAGGCCTCTGAGCCTCTCGTCTGACAATAGGTAGCCTCCAAGGCCGCCCTTTTTGGTTTGCGTTGCTCCTTTGTTGCTCGATACCCTTCAGTTGCGCGAGTCCTTCGCTCCGGCCTATGTTGTTCTTTCTGTTGTTCTTCTTTCATCTTGTGTCTTCCTCCGCTGTATCTTCTTTCACTGTGTCGTTGCCATCCGCGACCGACGTCGCGCACTGCTGCTTCGGTCGGTGGTTGATTATGGTTCTATAGCCAGATCTATTAGACGTCCTCCCCATCTGTGTCGTCCTCGACACGGCGCAAGCGCCATAGGTCTCGCAATCCGCCAGTGACAACCACTGAGTGCGAGCGGTCGGTTGTGGAGCTTCTTCGGTGGGCCGTGGTGTCCACTTTTCTTCGGCACTCTGGCTCTTGGGACCGGCTTGTTCTTGTCGGCGGCCGGTGGTTGGCTCGGCCTCGGGGATTCAAACTCCATGCTCACATCTGGCATCTCATCCTCATTCTCTTTAGCCGCTACGTCTCCGGTATGCTCGGCATTCTGGGCGCGGACTGATCCAGCTCCTGATTCCACACTCTGATCTAGCTGCTCGTGACCAACGTCCTCAGCAACCTCGGTAACCCCAGCAATAGAGGCTCCCGTCTCTGTAGGAACGTCGTTCAGCGCTCTCAGACGCATCTCTCTCACTCTCCGTGCTGCCTCACCTAGATCGTATCGTGTGCCGTTCTCGCGGCTGTGAGCAACGGCTGCTGTGGTTCCACATCGCCTTCCCGTGGCTCCCTTACGTTCTGGGGTCTGGCTTTCTTTTTCCCTCTCGCAGTCGGTTTACTCTTGCTGACGCCTTTGCTGCTGTTTCGCTTGGACTTTTTCTGCAGGGGTTCACGCGTTCTCCAATGTCCGGTGTCAGCTCTCCTCGTCCAGTTCGCATCATTTATTCGCTCCGATTCAAAGTCCGACGGCGACTCCGCCGCGTCGGCTTGTTTGACGCTGCTCGCTTCTTCTTCCGCTTCTCCACGGGCGCTCGGGCTGGAGGTGGTACGTAATCGATCTCTTCTGCGCTCGCACCCTCTCTATCTAACAGCGTTATGATCTCTTGTGCTGCTTCTTCACGGATAATAGTTGATGATCAGGAATGACGTGTGCACTATGCGTTGCTGTCCAGTTTTGGCTACCTCGATCATAAAAAATATCGAATCCAGCATCTTCAAGCATCCAAACTGGGTATCCCATCAATGTACCAGCTTCGTCATGCCACGACCTCTCGGTGGACGAAATACCCATACCAATGAACCGACCACGAACGTTGCCCTACGCCGCGCTCCTCGGTCGTAAAATCTGGCTTGTCGGGCCTGGTCTCGCTCGGTTGTTGCTGCTGCGATCTTCTGCGCTGCTTGATTCTGCACGATCATGTCACAATGGAATTCCTGCAAGTTGTCAATCTGGTCTCTCCGTGGCTCTTGTAGCAGCTCATCAGGCGCTCTCAGCTGTCTACCCATCAGCAGTTCGTTTGGCGGGAACGTCGTAGTCGTGTGCCTGGCACTATTGTACGCGAAAGTGCCAAAGGGTACCCAATGGTCCCAATCCTTCTGTGTTTCGTTCACGTATATAGCAACCATATCCTTCCACGTTCTATGAAATCTCGCCACTAGTCCCATGAGATTGGGCCTGTACAGCACTGGGTTGATGTGATAGGCTTGTAACAGTGTCACTATGACGTCCAGACTCTTACTGGTTATCTCGGGTGAGCCATCGGTCAATAACTCCCGGAACGCCCCGTTTTTTAGCACAATGCCTCTGATAATAAAGATCGCATCGTCTTTAGCACTTGGGTACGGCTGTAGCCGCTGCGTGCCGGCTCACGTATTCAAGAACCGCAATCACGTAACAATATCCATCTGCTCTAATCGGCAACGGACCAGCGACGTCCAAGGGCCATCGGTCTCCGAGTGCTCCCACTCGCGCACTTATTAATGAAGGGATAACTTGTTTCGGTGTTCGCCTTGCGGCGTTAGACATTTGCAGGGTCTGACCATGCACATAAAGGACTGGGGCTCGCGATGACGCGTCAGCCACCACGTTCTCTTTACCCGGTCGATACTGAACTTGAAAGACATACTCTTGCAGCAGCAACGCCCACCGGTGGAGCTTGTCTGCCAGGTTGGGAGAGGTCATCAACCACTTCAATGCAGCGTGGTCCGTCACGACCACAAACTTGCGACCAAAGAGATACGGACGGGACAGTTTCACTGACCAGATCGCAGCATAGCATTCAAGTTCTGTCGCTCCATAGTGCGATTCAGTTTCATTGTTCACTCGGCTCGCATAAGCGATAGGCTGCAAGCCATTTCCAGAGTCCTGCATGAGGCACGCTCCGAGGCCCATGGAAGATGCGTTTGTAGCCAGATGGAACTCGCGTAGGAAGTCAGGATAGCATAGCCGAGGCCGCGTGGTCAGCAATTCTTTTAATTTTTCAAACTTAAGTTCTTGTTCTTCTCCCCACCTCCAGGTTACCGTCTTCCTCAGCAGTTTTGTTACCGGTGCCATTGGGGTTCCGAAATTAGGCACAAATCTCCGGTAATAGCCCGCTAAGTGCGCGAACCTTTTGGCCTCAACAGCGTCATTCGGTCGCTTGCATTCACGGATTGACTTCACCAGCCTGTCCAATGGCCTGATTCCCTCTGGCGAGATGTGATGGCCGAGATATTCGATGCTCTCTGTTGCGATCATGCACTTCTTAACGTTAAGACTTAAGCCAGCTCGGAATAGTCGTTCTGGTACTTCAGCCAGTTGCACCAAATGCCGCATGGTCTCACCCTTGGTAAAAATGATAATATCATCCAAATAAACTAAGCACATTTGCCACGTCAAACCACGAAGTACACTGTCCATTACTCGTTGAAAAGTGCCGGGCGCATTAACCAACCCGAACGGTATTATCTTAAAACGATACAGACCATCTCTTGTAGAAAATCCAGTCTTGTCCTTGTCTTTGGCACAAACCGGTATCTGCCAGTATCCGGACTTAAGATCTAGTGCAATGAACAGCACTGCCCCACCAAAAGCTTCCAATGTCTCATCAATTCTTGGAAGGGGATACACATCCTCTTTGTTAGTGTATTTACTGCACGGTAATCAATGCAAAACCGAATCTGCCCGTCTTTCTTTTTCATCAATACAACGGGGAAGCCCCTGGCCCCGTTGCTTTTATCCAATAACGCCGTCTTTCAGCATGGCTCTCACGTTATCTGCGATGATCGCTTGTTCAGCTTGGGCCTGACGACGCCGTGGCAGGCGTATTGGCGCGTGCTCCCCTGTATCTATCGTATGTTCAACTCCAATTGTAGACACAGGTGGACAGCTGGTTTGCACCTCCGTGAGATCGGGGTAGCTTTCCAGGAGTAGTCGAATCAACTACTCGTGCTCTGTGTGACAGCGGTCCAGTGTTGACCACTGATGACGTCGTCACCTCGGTTTCCTGGCTCTTTCTCGGGTGCTCTTTGTCACCTTCTCTGGCTCTTTGTCGTTCTTCATACAATTTTTCGATCCACTGCTTCATAGGTTCTTCTGCCAGCTGTCCCTTGAGTTCAAGTACTTCCATGTCATCGTCCTTAGGAACCCACGTTTTCAGGATTGCTTTTGTTGGCAACTCCACTGATGCATTCAGGGCACTCAGCACGGGCGCTGTGATACTTCCTGCTCGGGACACCGTCATCGCTGCCGCTACTAGCAGTAAGCCCGTCCGCTTTGCTGGTAGCTTGCTGTTGCATCTCATGGCCTTGAACGAGCCGCACCTGAGCTAGTGCTCTCTTCTCAGTGTCTCCTTTCCACGTCATAAACGGCTATATATAGGTTCGGTTGTCTTCGTCCCAGGTCATCTCGCTCGTCTCGAAGTCCATGGCTGCGGCCTTATCAACCATGAAATCCACACCAAATAGAAAAGTATCACCCACTTGAGGCACCATCAGAGCATCAACCACAAATTCTTGTTCGTATTGGTTCGTCAAGTAAAATCTCCACAGGCCTTGCACTGCTGGTTGCACTCCACCGATGCCTTCAATCGCAGTCACTGGGGCTTTCACTCTTCCCGGCGTCCTGTAAGCCATCCAAGAAGCTCCAGCGATGCTATATCGCGCACACGAATCCAATTTAACAGCTTGCTGTCGTCCTCGAACCCACACTGCCGCTGTTGGTAATCCATCTTGTGCAACTGCTTTAAGTTCTTCTCATTCACTGGGCAATCCTGCACTCATCGCATTCATCACTATAGCCGCTCGTGCAGTGGCGTATGCTGTCGAAGACGGTCGATTATCCGCTTCGTTGGTGTCGTCCTTCATGGTATCCTTCGATCGTTTCGCTCTATTCTCTCTCATCTCCTTGCGTTCCATTGCAAGGGTGATATCCAACGCCTTTCTTGCCAAGAGCTTCTGCAGCATTCTTGACTGGTTCACCACGCGGGTATCAAAGCCAAATAGCTCCGCCAACAGCATGACAGCGCCCGTATTGCGGCGTTTTTGCTTCACCGTATGCTTCTCCAATCGCAGGGCGCCTCGCAGCTTCCTCAGGTTTTCATATTGTGTTTCATTTAAAGCTGGCGCTGGTACTGCGCGATCTCGTAAGTGCGTTCGCTGCATGAGGGTCTTGCGTGCCCACTCTTGGTCTGCTGCGTGTACAGCGTCATTACTTAGCGCTTCAGTGGGATCCCGCTTAGCAAATCTTCAACCAGTTGCATACGGGCCATCTCTTGCTCGATTTCTCGTTGGAACAAAGCCTTTCGCGTCCGTCTCCAACTCTAGGATGTTCTGGCATCATATTCAGCCTGGATACTTTGTCCAGTCTGTTTCTCGTCTTGTTTTTCACTGGGTGGCTCGGCGCCCGCTCCAGACAATGACGCATCCGGCGTCAGACTTGGACTGACTACTTCGTCTCTCACTGGAGTCGCTTGTACTGGCTTTACGCTGACAATCTTCAGTACCGCGCCCTCCCCAGATTCCACTACGCCAGGATAGAGCTTCTGGCAGAACTTCACTTGATATTCCTTCGCCATCGCCTTCTCGCGCCGGCGTGCATACTTGTTCCTCTAATCGCTTGCTGCTTACCGAATGTACTCTTCATGATGCGGCGCAACCTCTGGCCCGCTGCGATCTCGCACTTCATCCTCAAGTTCACTTCCATTTGTTCAGCAGCAGTTCGGCTTGTCCACTCCGATTCTTCACTGGCTCTTGCGCTCTGACCACGCCCGTCTTCGGCGCTGCGTTCTTGCCCGAGTTCTGTGCTCTCTTGCATAGGTTTACCGCCCACTACCGTCTTTTCTCCACGCCCTTCAACAAATGCTGGCGTCTTAGTTATGGCCGCAATCTTAAGCTTCACTGGTGCGGCCACCGGTTCTGACCGCTCTGGTCCTTCGTCTCGCTTTCTCTTGGCAGCACTCCGGTCTAGTGGTTCTGACCGGGGCACCTCGCTCTCTTTCTTCACTCTTGGTGTCTCATTGGACGCTCACCCATCGCCTCGACCTTGAGCAGCGGCCTCTGGCTTGCGGTGCCAGGCCCTGGTTCGAGAGCTACTCGCGCTACAGGCAGTAGGCTCTCCCCTCCTACGCCTGAGAGTCGTTTCTCTGCCGCATTTGCGTCTGTTGTTGTGGTGGCGATGGCGCTGCCAGCGATGCGTCGTCGATCACAATTCGTGCCGTACATTCACTCCAGAAGTGGCCTTGCACGCCACACCGATGACAGATTGCCTCTGCACGATTGATCCTCTTCCTTGGGCGGTCTTCATTATTGTTGTACCGATGCTAATCGTCGTGTGGCCCACTGCGTTCGCTTCGCTGCTGGCGGTAGTCTCCACGACCACCCTCGCGATCATCTCGTCGCCCGCGATAGTCATTGTGACCACGACGCTCATCATAGCGCCCGTTCCTGCGTCCAAGCGGTCCGTAATGTCCATCACGGCGTCCTTCCTGCCGACGCTCACCACGTGGGGTGCGGTCACCGCACTGGGCTGCTTCCTCTTGATCGGCGGGCGGCTCAGGCTCTCGCTCCTCTTGGGCACCCGGCTCGGCCCTCACATCGAACACTAGTGCAGCTTCTCGCCGCCCACTCGCAGCTGGCGTGCTTGAGGTGATGAGCGCATCCCGTGATGTGGACTCCACCAGATTCTGATTCGTCGCCGGATTCCTTCTATCGTTCCTTGAACTTGCTGAGTTGCCTATCTTCCCTGGATGTGGTGGCCCTGACTTGTCGCTCTTCTTTCGTGCCGGATCCGCGATCGAAGCCTCGTGTTCCATTGCTCTACAGACACATAAGACGTTTTTTGTCCACGGCCTCGCTGAAGGTCATCGTACGTTCTTCTAGTTTGTCAAGCAAGTACGCATTGGCTGTCGGCCCTACGCCGTTTATGAAGGCGTTCAAGTGCCAATCGTCGTCCACATTCATGCCGCTGCCAATCAGCCGGAGAGCGGCGGCGTAGTGTCATAGCTTTCTTGCTCTCGTTTGAATCTCATGGCCACTTTGTGCTGCACTTGCGTCCTTGTTTCACCTCGCCTGTAGCGTTTCTGCAGTCGCTCACTCTACTTGCCGTAGCTTTTATCTTCGTCTCGCGACGTTTCATGGTCCATGGAGATCCAGATAGACACTTCGCCAGTTAGCTTCGGGATCGTCGCATAGTAGAGCTCTCGCTCGCTCCATGGCGTGAAGCTCAGGCTGTTCAAGCCTTCCACTGCTCGCGCGAGCCGAGCCAGCCACACTTCCACAGTGACTCCTTGGTTGGGTTCAAAGTCCGGGATCACCAAGTCCCGCAGATCTCTTCGCTGCACGGGTACTTCCACCACAGACTGCTACCTGCCCGCGGCTCCTTGCCGCTCATCACGCCGGAAATGAACTCATCCCGACGTTGCGATGGCGCATTGGATGCTCTCGACGATGGCCGTTGGTACGGTGGCTCATTCTTTGGCGCCATAGAGTAGATCCTCAGTGGCACATCTCGCGTTCGCTCTCGGCTCATGCTTCGGCCCCGTTCAGCAGCCAGCGTGCTCTTGGTTCATAGTCATAGCGACTCCTCCACGGCTCATAGTCGTCACCTTCACGGTCACGGTGGCGGCGATCTGCTCCACTCCAGTACCGGTCCTCTTCACACGACGGTCACGGTCGTCTTCCGCAGCGGCTTGCTCGTCTTCTTCCAGCCAGAGATGCAGGTACTCCTCTTCCACAACGCGCTCCGGGCGTCGGTGCTCAACTTCACGGATTTTACATCCTCGGCGATGCTCTTCATCGCGTTCATCTTGTTCGTGGCGCCGCGGGGTCTCCGGTTCAGCACGCCCTCGCTCATCACCCCTATCAACATCGCTCTCCTTGGACGGATTGCTGTGTCTATCGTCGCCCGGGTCGCCTGAGGAAGCGGTGGCAAAACTCACGCTGGTTCTCGTCAGACTGCCAGAGCTCCGACGAATCGATGGCCTCGCTGGCCGGCCGGGTGTCGTCCTCGACTTCGCCGGGGTGCTGGACGCGCCATCGCGTTCTGCGGTAGATTATTTATATGGTCGTATACGGATCGGATCTGAACAGATATTTTTTATGACCAGTTTGGCAGACCTGATCAAAACCCGACCAAACTATGCCAACCCACACATTAAAAAGCATTATCAGACAAAAAGAACAAAAGAATAGAAGATAGAGAATCGAAGAGCGCTTCATGCATTACATATCATTTCCTCCATTAAAAAGTTGCAAAAATCCTGTCAATGACATGCATAGATACAGTTCATTCAGCCACTAAACGAGTGCTGACGCATTCAACGACTCGCCTTCTACGTAGTCGAATGAGTTACTCACGCAACCTTCGTCATCCTCGCTGCTATTCGTTTCGACTCCACCCGATGAATTAATTGGGGCGGTCGAGCTACTTCGCTCCAACCCCTCATCATCACTCGAGTCAGCGTCAGCCATGGTTTCATCGTCGGTGGACAAGCAAACCTCCTCGGGCAACTCAATCATCTCGCGCACCTTGCGCCTTGATCGACCGCGAGGAACATCAGCAAGCTTGGCAACATACTCGCCCGAGATTTTCGTTATCACTCCCACAAAAACAGCCATTGAGGGATGAGGAGTTGCAAATCGCGTGTTGATCTCCCTGTTAAAGCGCTCAAGAGGGTTATTCGTCCACGCAACAATAGCATTTGTGGTGCTTTGGATGTTCCAAATCTTTGGGGAATAGCGCTCAATCCAAATTTTGCGAAGTACCACCAAAACCCTTGCCACTTCAGCTTGGAATAGCGGTAGCCTGACTCCTTGCACCGTTTCTTGATTTCTGCAGTCACCCATGCAATGTTTTGGTTGGCCACCTTTCTTGGATCAATGACAGTGAGCATATCCAGTACTCCAGGGATCGTGGCCACGCTCGCTTCATCCTCTGAAATGTGCAGACGCTTCATGCTTCGACGGATCGCCTGTTTGGAATGAAACAAGCAGCCGATCACTTCAGCATTTGGCAATTGCGTCTGAACAGCGTTAATGAGCGCAGGCTAAGTCACATACGACTTGGGCTGGGTTCAACTTCTGGTCCGTCGTCTGGACCTCAAAATGGATCATATCCCAGTATGCATCAGACGTCTTGGACGTGCTCAATATGTAAAACACAGGAACAAAATAGCGAGATGCTTGATCGTGCACCATCAAAATAACACATTGCTTGAAATTGCGAGGCACACAGAGAAAAGGCCCATCAATAAAGACTGTTGTACCGCTGTATCGAAGCAGATTCATGAGCGCAGGATGCGCCCATCCAATTATACGAGTTGGCTTGTTGACGTCGGCGTGGTTGGCATAACTAAATGAAACTGGAAGAATGAGATCGACTCATTCTGCGCGAGAGACAGTGGAGGCAGCTCAACTGAACCGTGGACGTCCCACTGTCGTGAAGGCTTCGGGCACGATACACACGACTCAATACCTGTTACTCGCTCAGGCCGCGTACGACGTTGTCATTTCCATCGCCATAAAACTGAGCACGTACGGCTTCCCAGATGAGGCAGGCTGGTTCACTGTGGTTAACAAGTTGGCGTTAGCAAGGTCTGCTAAAGCCAACTTGTCAACCATAGTCTTCATATCACGCTCCACGATGAAGGGCGCTTCAACACCCACATTGCGACACGTATGAGAACGTATAGTATTGTAGCTCATGGAGGAGACACGAAAGTCCATAGTTCCCGGTAGTGCGAGCATCTAAATCTTTACTCTGGACTTGAATGACTGCGTGTACTTGTATCCGAGCACGTAGCACGTCGTGCACTTAAGGCGTCGCGATCGACTGGCTTGCTCACTGCCGGTGGATCTGGAGGCGTTGGCTGTGACTGCATATGTGACTTCGACAACAAGCGGCAACTGCGATGCTTATTCGTGATAGTAAGCAAACACGTAAGTCTGATAGCCAATCGTTTCATGAACCGTTTTTGACCAACCAAAAACATGTCTCTGATCTCTTTCCTGATTTGATCCGTATTTGACCCAATTAAAAGCTAACCCGTTCTGCAACCTTTGATCTTGGCGTCCTCGTGAGGCTCGTCGTCCTTGCACTCGGAGTACTTCCTTGGCTCGGAACCGGTGTTGCTGGGGTCTCGCGTCCTTGCGCCTGGTCCTCGTCTTGACCTCGGGCCCGTGGCCCGGACACGCGACTCGCTCGTTTATTCCTTGTCTCTACCATGCTGGCTTCAGTGCTGATACGCGTGGCTCAGGTCGTGCACTGGGCGGTGTCAGAGGCTGGGGTTGCTTGAACCGCTCTCGTATGACCACCAAGTAATAAGTTTGTGACCGGGCTCTAGCCGACTGCACGCGTTCCGCTGCTGCGCTCGTTGGTCGTGCACAACCCTGGTAGAGACTCAGTCACTCACTCTTATGTCCTCTGTCTATTGCTCGTTCACCGTCCTCTCGACGGATTAGCACCCTGCTCTCGCAGTTGCCTGCGGCTCTGGCTGCCAGCATGCCACCGCACTGCAGCCAGGAGGCAGCAGCTCGGGCTCTCTCTCTTGGACCCAGAGCTTGGCACGAAGAACTCGCCCTCAATCTTCCGCGCGAGTGGCCTGCCTGCGGCCAGACTTACTTCATGGTCTGCAACTTGGCGACTGCACAGTGCTGCTCGCTTGCTTGC
>JAADVW010001054.1:0-10314 GCA_023335875.1 Elongisporangium prolatum | reverse complement strand
TCCCAGCGGTTGCGCCGAATAATTCGCCCATCAGCGGGATCGTCCTTGCGCCTGGGTGGGGGAGGTGACTCGTCAGCAGTATGCATATCGTTGTCTTCATCAAGGTCGTCATCGAGCTGCGGGTCATATTCAAACGACAGATTCTTATCCTCTGTGACAGGAGTCACACAGCAGGATGCGCAGAGGTGCTTAAAAGCTAGGCTTCCGCTCGCGCTAGTCTATGGCGCGAGTGCTACAGAGGAAGTACTTAGCTTATCATACCTAAACTGGCTCGTACTTGATTTATTTTTTCTAACCTCATACCCCTTCTTACGTGATAGCCTGATTTCTGCTAGGGCTATGGAGGTTCCTATGTACCCAACCTATGGTACACTTAGGTACGACTTGCGTATACGCAACGGGCCTGGTGGCACTTCAACTGGTACCCATCGTACAGTGGCCCCTCTCTATAAGAGAGCTTGAGGTTCACCACACCACAGATAGTGACAACGGGTTATTTTTTTGTATCATAACTATGTAACCGTAACCCCGTTACATCCTCGATCTCGTCGCTGTCCGATTCTTGCCCGTTAGTGTCGTTGCCAGTGGCTTGCGCCTCTGTGGATTCTTCAACATCTGGCTCTTATTTTACATGGTCTTCATCCGCAGAAGATCCTGCCCCACGAAGTCCGACCAGGGAACCATCATCTTCGCTGCTGTCTTGACGGCGCACGGTCCTTATATTGCGCCGAGCAGCTTTGCGATTTCCCTTGACATCCATCGGCGAGTCTTGACTCACAGATCCGGGCATGTGCACCACTGTCGTAAATCGTCCAATCAGAATTCCTTTAAGAGGAATCTTGAGTCACCAGGCGTGTAGACGGCACTGAAGCCGCCTTCACCGGTCTCGTTGGCCGCTGATGGAGTGAGGAATTTGGGGTGGATCGGCCGAGGATACTTCTACTCGCCGATGCCGTTGATGTCTCCCTTGCTGGGTTGTGAATCCCAGCTCACAAAGACGTGCGCGGACGAAGAACTGCCTTCCACGGACGCCTTGGAGCTCACTACGAACCTTCGCGCTGGTGAATCTGGCACCGAGCGCGCCATTGCCTTGAAATGAGGCGGGAGAATGAACTTGACCGACCTTGCCTTGATCGTTTTTATTTTAACGTGCCTTATGTTCCGGGCACGGGTCTTAAGTGGTGAGGTACCACAAAGGCCAGCAGCCACTTCGCTTCTTAAGACGAAGGGACACTTGTGCAGAAGAGCGCAAATCAATAACTGTATAACCACTGAAGCTTTCCTATATACCCTTTTGCCTGCCTATACAAAGTCAAAGATACTCTCTCTTTACCTTCACGAAACTACCCTTGCGGCCTTTGCAGCAATCGTTTCCTCTTAGACCCTTCAGATCTTCCTGGAAGATCTCCCGCCTTTTCATCCCTGCCCCGTCTTTGTACCGAACCGGTATGAGCCGATAATGATAAGTGGGAACCGGTATGGAGTATCGCGCCTTTCTGGATACCGGTATGGCACCCAAATGTGGTACAGGGTATGTCAGGGTTACTACCACGGTCCAAACCGGTTCGAACCAGACCGGTCTCGAGTCCTTAACCGGGTCAGCCCTGAACCTCTCGAGACTCTTGATCGGGCCGGCGTCTGAGCGATTTGGTTGGTCGAAATCTGCCATTCATTTTACCTCTTCAAAAACAAAGTTGATCTATCATCAACTGTGGATTGGAAAACGTCATGGAGCCTAATAGCGCGGCCCCTAGCGTGGCCCAGAAGACTTCCCCGCCGCGCAGAAAGACTCGCCAAGGTGTGTATGTGTCTCCCGCTCGTACCAATGTCTTTGCGCCACTGATATCTCCTGATTGCAGAGTTCGACCTCAGTCTGCGCATCAATCGGAGCAAGTCGCGGATTGTGGGCATCGCTGGGCTAGTCGACATCTCACAGTATGTAGCCCAAGACTTTTCAGAGGCCACCAACTACGCATACACCATCGAAATGATAGTTGAGGCCTTTGAGGAAGCCATGTTTGGGCCCCCTTGTCTGAGACTCGCCTGGCAGCATCCCTGGCGTCTCCTTCTAGCGCAATTCGAGGCTTAAAACCTCCCCCCGCTTTGCCTTCGGCAGATTCACAAGCGGTCGGTCGGGATGCACTCATAGCCAGTCTCCAGTCGCAAATCACTGATTTGCAGCAACTATTGGCAACCTAACGACCTCCAGATTCGTTTAAAGCGAACCCGATTACCTCATCTGATGAGGCAAGCGCTTCCGACGCTGTTCCTGCGCCATCGGTTCCTTCCAGCGATCCAGCAGAATCTGCGCGTGTTGTTGCCCTCAAGAGCAAAGTCGTTCAGCTCAAGACGCAGATTCTAGCGCTACTGGATCAGTCAGATTCACCTCTTGCTCCAGCTCGACCATCTGCAAATTCATCTGTGATTGCCGCTGCACAAGAACCTGCTCTCACGCCTTCGAGTACCTCGAGCGGAGCTTTCCAGATTCCTGACTTTATTCCTAAAGCCATTCAGGACCGCGTGGACATGCTACAAGCTGAAACGCTGTCTCTTCGCGTGTTGGCTGCTCTCCTCAGGCCAAGCTCAAGGACTACATCTGCAGACGATGTCAGCCCCTGAAATGTGAAGATTCAAGAGTTCAAGCCGAATTGGTACAGTCCCGCGCATATCTTGATCGCGCTCAAGCCGCCTTAAAGAAAGCCGAGGCCAAGGGGCGTAAGGCTCAGAGTCATGCTACCCAGATTGAAGACGAGGTTGGGGTGACCATGCGTCGTTACCAGACGGCTGCTGCTGAACGCGATGCTGCGTTGCAGTCCTTGAAGGTCGCTGAAGAGACATTGTTCACCCGGCTCAAAGAGGCCCTCCAAAAGGCTCATGCGTTGCTTCAGGGATGCTCAGAAGAAATTGCAGGGGCATTTATCCGAACAAGCGGCTCGAAACACTGCTCAATCTGCCACGATGCAATCTCTCAAGACAGAGAGCGAATCTCTGGCCGCGCAGTTAAAAACAGCCCAAGAATCTCACCAGCGAAGTATCTCTGAAATTGCTGCGCTTTGTGATCGCCTTACAGCTGTCCGGCCGGTTCTCGAGTCTCTACAAGCTTTGACCCATAGTCCTTCTACTCCGATCAAACGGGTTGCTCTGGTCCGACACCGGTTGCCGCGTCGTCATTGATGGTGGTCAACTTGGCATCCGATTCTGAAGACAAATCGCCCGAGTCTAAGAAGAGGAAGACTCCTGCCGCGCAGCCTTTGGGGGGCCTCCGTCCAAGCGCTGAAAAGGTAAACAGTCGCTTCATCTGCATCCGAGTCAGCTCCAGGTCATAGTTCCAATCGATCACTCGCACTGCACACGCAACCTGCTCGTCGTCCTCAAGTCTCCATAACTCTAGGTGTCGCGTCAGATTCTGGATTCACTTTGGCTCCTACTCGTCTACCAGATTCTGCATTATCTGCCACTACTCCCTCTCCAGGACCCGATGTTGAAGCAGCTTCTGAGGCACTTGCGGATTCTTCGAGTAACGTAGCACAAGATCTCAGCAACCATCCAGATACCGCTGATGACTCTTCGGATCTCGATGATGCGACGGTCCCAGGTGCTAGATGACTCTACGGATTCCTCTAAAACACACACTGCTATTGCTAATCCTTCGGGTTCCACGCTCCAGTCGCCGAGTGCGGATTCCATAATCAAGTAACCTTTTCCTCGTGGTCGCCCAGGAAATCGTATTGTTGGAGGTGCCCAGCCTCGTTAACAGTCTTTCGCCAGAGGATTTTTGGCTGTTTGGACCTCCTAGTGATAAAGATCGCCCAACCACAGAGCAAGATTTGCTGGATTTATGCGAGCGGATTCCTTATAACCTTGAGGATCAAGTCACTCTCCGAAGCCGCGCTTCAATTGCACAAGAAGAAAGTTGGCCTTTAGCCACTGTCGAGACCGCCGAAAAAACTCTGTTCGAAGGTTACTCCCTAGAAGGTGCTGTCAGGATTCTTGAAATTCGCACTCAAACCGCCATATCGCTTCATATATCGTTATGGGACCCAGATTCCTGCCGTACTCCTCACTTTCTGAAATGAGTATTCCACACACGTCCGCCAGAACTTGCAGTGCTATTGAAAACGCACTCATCATCTACTGCTGGATGTGGAAGTCGTCGGCAGAAACTCCAAGGATGACCCCGACACGGATAGGAAG
The DNA here is from genome assembly GCA_023335875.1 of Elongisporangium prolatum. Classification (NCBI taxonomy): domain Eukaryota; phylum Oomycota; class Peronosporomycetes; order Pythiales; family Pythiaceae; genus Elongisporangium; species Elongisporangium prolatum. The sequence goes on along the minus strand of JAADVW010001054.1, from coordinate 6,120 downwards.
CGCGCAGAGAGAAATAAGGCTTTCCATTAGGTCCGGACCACTCACTTTTCTTACCGAAACAAGTACAAGTCTCGGTGGGTGAACGGCTGCTTAAGCTCATCTAGCAGGGAGTCGTGGATGTCGATATTCTCTTTGATCCTGCCTTTCTTCCGCTCCCACAGAATCTGCTGCTGTGTCTTCCGCCAAGTGCCGATATCGGTGATATTCGTCGCTTCTTGGAGGAGCTGAACTCCAAGCATCCGGAGCGCTTCTTCTATCTTCGTCAACCTCCTCTCCACATCTCGCAATATCCAACAATTCGAGATCGAATTCTGGATAAATTCCCCCTTGGACGTACGCTTCGAGTACGAATCTGCTGATTTTCTACGCGACTAACTTGTCGTTTTCTTCATTCCAGGTGATGAATCTGATTGATTGTTCTTTCCCAGTCTATGTCGCATTCCTAGCGAGCAAGCGCCATTGTGTTTCGCAACTTGGTTTCTTCGGTAGACGTTTGTCGCTTTCATTTTAGTTATTGGCAGATTCTTTACTCACTCTTCCTTTATGATTAATTCATGGTCATTCATTTATGCATTTTGTTTTGTATACCAATAACGCCGAGCCGTCAACAGCTCTCTCCGCCCCATACCGTACCGGTACGTGCGTGAATCATCCTCTACGTTCGGGTGAACCTCCATTTATTCACCTATAGACTATCACGCCATAATATAATTGTAGCACCAGCGATATTTAACACAACACTGCTAAATTTCAAGAATCCACAAGAAACTTGGGATTCACAACGGTATCCAAGGACACTCAACACCGGACAATATCGCAGTCTGCACGTTCCAAGAATCTGGCTAGAGTCGTGTTGCGGCTTCCGGGTCGTACTCAGTTTCCATGACATGGGATCTGCCAGTTGTCTTAGCCCTTTGCTCGAAATCATAGATGAAACCTCCGCAGTTCAAGTCAGATTCACAGATCCAATCCGGCTGATGGTATCCCTTCCACCTTTCAAGATATTCTCGGATTCTTCTGCCACCTCGCAGCTTTCGATCCCGCTTGTTAAGCACTTGAACCACTTCATATTTGGCAGATTCTTGATCAGGCTCCTAGCTATCTTAAGGTAACAAAGCCTCGTCGAAATCAAAACGAGTTTCCTCAGAAACGCGAGACGTAACCGTAGGCCTGGAGTCAAATTCTTGTCTCAGCTTCAATCTAGCAATGTGTACGATCGGATAGAATCTGTAATCTGTTCCCTTGAGCTCTAGCCGAACCATGAGATCCCCAATCTTTGAAGCAACTCTGAATGGACCTTGCCAAAGGTGAGCCAATTTTCGCGAATATCCGGGTCTAACCCTGTCGATGTATAACCACACATGCGATCCTTCTTTGATGAGACTAGAATCCGGCTGGCTCGCTTCATTTGCTAGATTCATCCGTTCCGTCATAGCTTGCTCGAGCAATTGATTTACCACTGATATGACATAGGTGTATTGTCTTTGGACGAGATTCCTCCATCGCGTCGCATGGTTGACCGGATTCCTGGATCGCTGAGTGCGATCATGGCTTCAACAATGATTGAACCTCTTTGAGGGATTTCGGAAACGACAGATTCTGCAGCACATCCAGATGTTTTGGATATGTTTGCAATCCTTCGGCACTGACTTGTGGCCTAAGTATTCGACGGTCTTCATACCGAACTTACTCTTTGGTATGCTAATGGAGATTCCCTACTCGCTGCGCGCTTGCATCAATAACTCTAAACGGTGGTAGAGCTCATTCCACGTTCGTCCTCCAAAGAGTATGTCGTCAATGTGTGACCTTCTTTTCAGCGCAGATTCTCGCTCCACATCTTGTGGAATTCCAGTCTTGAATACATATTAAAAAAAATACATTTTCCAGTTTTGCTCCGGCGTCTCGTACAGAGATTCGTCAAGATTCTCGGACACAAGATGGGTCGATAACAATTGTTGATTTGCCCCTTGTACCAATGACGATACCGGGTCCAGATTCTTTTTACCAGATTCTACTTAGTTTCGAGTCCTTGGTTTGGCGGATCTTTCACATCGGATTCTTGGGCCACACTAAATTCCAAGTTCATCTCCGCTCCAGTTCCAGATGAAGTTTTCGTTTTTACTTTAATGGCGCACGCATTTGCGAGGTCCGATTCTTCATTGGGCTCTGGCGTTGTTCTGTGCTTTTTCTCGTCATCGCACAATTTGTTTACTTTGGCTTCTCCACTCCTTGCTTGCTCCGCGGATAAGAGGCTAAGAAAACCATAGAGTCCGTAGTCGATTAGTCTCTGGTATATCTGAGGGGCATTCCTCTGCCCGAATGGCATGCGTAGCCATTCAAAGAGGCCGAACGGCGTCACAAATGCTGAAATTGGTCTAACACGTGGTGTCATATGAATAACCCATAATCCACTAGCCATTCGAGCAGAACCGTAACATTTTGTCCAGATTGTCCAGTAAGTCGTTCACAAGTGCCATCGGAAATCATAGCGTTCTCCTTCCAGAGATTCTGCATTTATCCTGGCACCTAAATAGTTTCATCTAGTCCACATTCATGTCCGATGCCTTGGTTATATTCATAATCCATGATCGGCCTTGTTGCTGGGAGACCATTTCCTTTTCAGGGTTCTCATCGCCGGTGTTCTCATTGCCAGTAGTCTCAGATTCTAGGGGGTCTTCTTAAGATCGTTATACATTCTCTGGGACTTCAGATTCTTTGGTGCGGAGCCAAGCGTTTGTTTTCTCTCGTGCTTCTGAAAGAATCTCATCCAAAGAATCCGGCTTGTCAAACAGTAGTCCCGTCTTTACCGTGAGGCTTGTAGAACTGCAGCATGAGTCTCTGCCTTCTCGTTTAAATCGGAATTTCCAACGTCGAATATTCGCTTCTAGGCTTCTCAATCTCCCAGCTAATGCCTCGATTGTATCGGTTATTTCGTCGAGCGCTTCCTGGGAATGTTGGCTGTTTAGGACTCCTTTCTCTTTCAGGAATTTGATTCTGGATTCCAAGCGGCGTGCCTCGCGGACAAGCGAATCATTAGTAGCATGTGCGTCATGGCTGCAGCTTATGGAATCTAACAGACCCGACGTCCGCTTTGGTTGCAAACTCCAGATGCTCTTGTTCATGCGTTGAATCTCGTGGGACAGTGCAGACGTAGCTATCTTGACATCTGATATTTCTACATCACAGTAAGCCCGCCCCTTGTCGAGTTTGATATCTCGGATGAGCTTATCAAACTCGACATCCGTTGCCGAATCTGATAGGAACGTCACGCGGCGAATCTTCGGTACATTTGAATCATCTCTTCGTGTGCTTCATCGCTTTCTTGGCATTTGACGTCGTCCCTTTCAGTCTTTTTAGTGTCAACACTATTCGTCTTCGGACGACGCAAGATTCTCGTTGAAGTGGGGTATTCCGGTTTAAACACAGCCGGCGGTAACTTGGTGTTAAACTCTTCGTCGTCTTGGCGTTGGTGTTCGGCCATGATCGGGCCAAAATGTTCTTCTGCTATCGTTTGCCATTCTGAATATCGACGGGATCCCACCGACACGAAGCCTGGTTTTCGAGGAATATTGTTCCCGCTGATCCAGATTCCTACTGAGGTCCTTGGTGGTACGAAGATCGGATGACGGATATGTTTGTAACGAATCCCTGAATATCGGTCTCCGAATCCGGTTACCGCCGTGGTCACCCATCCTTCTCCGCTACGAAGCCATAGTTTTTGCTTCTCCGTTTGTCGAGTCTTTACATAATTAGACTGTCCTGGTTCCAGGTTCACACTCTCGGGGTCCGTAACTTCTCTTGCGCGATCTCCAAAGAGCTGCCGTCGGTCCTCGAATCTCAAACGCACTTCATTGGGCATGCAGACTGAACCATCAGCTGGATCTAGTTGGACTCCGGCAGGTGTCATGAAGTCAGTTCCCAGAATTATATCGGTATTATCCAGTTTCCCGATCCAGAGTCTGAGTTCATAAGCCAGTTCTCCGGCTAACGTGATTTTGACTTTAGCGAGTCCATCCGTCTTGAACGACTCTCCCCCCACTCCTTGGCAGTCCAGCGTTTGTGTGGTACCAATTGTTGCTCCAACCTTACGCGCAAAGGTTGAATTAATGATTGATACTTCAGCACCAGAATCCATAAGAATCTTGGCACGCTGGTCATTCACTGCTATGTGTACGATTGTCTGCCGAAATGTTTTTTGTGGGTAGAGTCTCCAATTAAAAAAATACCCGCGGCTTTCACCAGGCTTCAGGACAAATCTTTGGATGACTTTTCTTCTTTCGAATTCACATCCTGGTCTTGGCGCTTTCGCGGGATTCTCCGTCGCTGGAGGCTGATTATCCATTCGATAGGTGCTATCATCTTCCTCAACTTCGAAATATAAATTCATTGAAGAGTTATGTAGGTTGTCGGCATCGCCTTGGGCTTCAGCACTGATTTCTGCACTGGTTTCTTTGTGGCCAACATAGGCGTATATGCAAATGGAAGATTGCTCGTCGCGTACTAGCTTCCGAGCTAGCGAGCGATCTAGTTTAACCACTTTTCAAGTGCCTTGGGCAATACACCCGCGTGCACGGTGGGGTTAAACCACTTCCGGAGCTCATTCGCGATCGTTTCGAGCTCCACTTCCCACGTTCGTGTAGTTTGCTGCATCCGTGACAGAGGTTGAAGCATCTGTCACTTGGATACTTTCCGCCGCAGTGTTGGCAGATAAGTCTTCTCCAGCAGCTGAAGATTCGAGTGTCTTGTCGATCCGCAGTGCGAGCAACTACCCTGTTGATGCTTTCTTCCGGATTCTCTTGGGGGATTCGAATGCTGCTTGGAGTCTGCACCCGTTTTGTCCTTCGCCCCTTGTTCTGCCGTTGTCGCAATGAAGATCTTGGCCAAAGCATCGAGATCACCGTTCGGGGTTCCTTTCTACGATCTTGGCTGGATTTCTTCTTCATCAGATTCATCCTCACTTGAACTACTCGGGTCCGAGGCTTCACTACTCTCTGATTCTGCTGGAATCTGAGCCTTCAACGCACGAATTGATCGTCTGGATGACGCTGCAGTCCTCGCCGATTCTTCATAGCGAGATTCTTTGCGGCTTGTTGACGGCGGAATTTCACCTCGGCCACCGTGGCGATTTCCCCGTGCAATCGCGATCAGAGCATCGCGTACCTGACTCTCAGAAGTCGTGCACAATGGGATCAGCTCAGCTGTTTCGCCAATACCTCATCCTTGAGCGTATCCATGAAATGTTCCACATGCTCTTTTCCTGCCTGTCCATGCTGGTATGGAATCTTGGCTCGGATTGCGGCTACGTTGAGTCGGTAAAGATAATCGAGAGCTTCTTCATTGGGCTTCTGGTGGGCGTGGTAGTACTGGTTCCGGGGGCTAACGTCGCCACCACAGAATTCTTCTACGAACGCTGACATCACGGCTTCCCAATTCGATCGTGATCCGCGAGGAAGCTGACGCAGCCAGTTCTTAGCTTAGCTGTACCCGAGAAGAGTTCCGCGAACGTCATGCACTTCTCGACGTTGTTCAACTAGTCACATCTCTGAATGCGGCTTTCACCTTCCCGAGCCATGCGCTTTAGATTCATCTCGCTTGCGGCCATCAAATTCCTTGAGTTTTGGCAAGCCAGATTGTCGGATTCTTGTGGTTGACGAGACCTGAGCCTTATCTTTGCTTGAGAATCCATCGAAAACGCTGTGCATTCACTCTCCACCATGAAGTCGCGGGGGAATTGCTTGATCTTCACTCGGTCCGCAATTGCGGCGACTCAGCCTGCTGAGACAAATACCTTGGACATACTCTCGACCACTGTTTCGGGCTAATTTCTTGGATCGAGTTGCAGACTCCGGTCTGGCTCCCAGACGCGATCAGTGACTGTGTACTGGTGTGTCAGGACGAACATTCGCAGGAATCGGTTGTAGTTCACCAGATTCTCGAATTCTCGCGCAACATCGCCACTCCAGTCGACCGCTGGAGGAGATAGGTTGAGACGCTTGACTTGCTTCACATACGGGTTCACTTCTTCAGTCTTGTGTTCCTCGTCCTCTTAGCTGTCCCAGCGGTTGCGCCGAATAATTCGCCCATCAGCGGGATCGTCCTTGCGCCTGGGTGGGGGAGGTG
>JAADVW010001053.1:0-10332 GCA_023335875.1 Elongisporangium prolatum | reverse complement strand
CTGCATTGGCTACGCTGTGTTCTTCGCCTTGCTGAGTCTACTGGCGCAGCGTTACATCAACCACCAGAAGCGCTAGATCTGCTGCTGCTGACACACTGGAGTTTTGCTGTTCATATTCCATAATCAAACACGTTCGTATTGACAGCGTACTGGAGAAATCCACCATCATCTCCATACTGTTGACCGAGGAACACCGTAATGGTAGATATTGAGTGATTCGACGGCATAATTGATTCGGCAAAATCAAATTGGTTACGTCGTAGTCAGAGGTCGTATGAATAACAGCGCATTTGCAGATCCGTGTGCTCAACTATGTTGGCTTTGACACTGAAGCTTAACAGCGTAATCCTGCATTAAATCCAAGAGCTTCAGATCTACGACTTGATCCATTTGTTCACTCGTGTCTCGCAACGGAAATACGGGAAGGTCGTCCAGCCTACACGATCAGCGACTGAATCAGGGTTTGACTGCGTATGAAGTCGTCTTTAACTGCTGTTGCCAATGGCGAAACAGCGATCAGACCTTGAAGACCATGAAAACAACAGGTCTACTCTTGTGCTGAAGATTTTAACACTTGATGCAATCCCAGACCCGTGAGTTTGCGTGCTAATCCGGACGCTGTGTTGAGCGTATGCACGTACAACATGCCAGTCTCACTTGCTTCGCTGGGCGTCTGTTGCTTGCAGTACGAGATGACGCCGCCCGAGTCAGCAAACACTGCGACCTGCACGACATCGCTGCACTTGGCACTACGCAGATCGTCATACACAGCGACTATGGTCTCCATCGTCTCTTGGCCATGCGTATGAGTCAGGAAAGCTTGTGTGTCCAGAGCACTGAACTCTGCGCTGGGTGAGCGATTCGGCCCACGATGATGGCGCAATGTGTATCGACCAGGACAGTTTGAGATCATCTTCCACTCGGCTGCGTCCCTAGTCAATGAACCGCAATGCGTAATCAGCTAAGCTACAATGGCACTTATTCAATCTAGATGCTCGTCAGAGGCGTCTTGGGTCTCGTAGGTACCAGAGCAATTGCAGCGTTCTCCCGCCATCGCCAATGAATCGGCCGTCTCCTCTGAACAGCTCCATGTCTGTCACTGCAGTTGGTTCTCACACCGACTACAAGTCGACTACAAACAGCAACGACTTTATTAAGTATATTATCATCCTCGACGACTACAACACGTCAACTAAGTAGAAAATGATTTGAACTTGGACTAACTGGATTTGCAGCACCATTGGCCCTGGCAGAAGCATGGAGGACATCGTGACGCGCGCACTGCAGGACACGCTCTCGGGCCTGGACGAGCATGTGCTGGAGTACCTGGGCAGCGTAGTGACCGCGCAGGTGGAGGAGCGGCCGGAGGATGTGGACGCGCTCGAGGCCGCGCTGGAGGAGAGCGTGGCGCCGTTCCTGTTAAGCACCGACTTCACGCAGGACGAGGCCACAGCCACGGCGCTGTGCCGCAAGCTGGCGTCGCAGCTGTTCGCCTCGGGTCTGTTCGGTGCGGCCAGCGGCTTCGCGTTCCCAGAGAATGAGCTGCGCAAGCTGGACAAGGTGCAGAGCATCGAGGAGCAGGCGCGCAAGGACACGGGCGTGGACGAGACCCAGGCGCTGATGGAGCGCATGTGGGGCTTTGACCGCATCCGCAAGACCACGAACGCCGAGCTGGAGGCCCAGCAGTCCACGCAATCGCAGCGTCAGGTGCGTAAGCAGATCAAGCTCGACCGGATGACCGAGGAGAACGAGGAGATCGCAGCCGAGCTGGATCGTGAGTGGGAAGACGCGCGCTTCCTGCCGGATCTGTCCACGGACAACGGCGAGAAGGACATCCACGTGCCACGCATGTCTATCAACTTCAAGGGCAAGACGCTGCTGTCCGACACGTCGCTCAAGCTCAGCGCCGGCCGCCGCTACGGTCTCATCGGCAAGAACGGCGCGGGTAAGACCACGCTGCTGCGCTTTATCTCGCACTATGAGCTCGAGGGCTTCCCGCGGCACATCCGGATCCAGCATGTGGAGCAGGAATCGGCCTCCAAGCTCAGTCTCGAGACCAAAAGCGTGCTGGAAGTGGTGCTGGCTAGCGATTACGAGCGCTTCATGCTGCTGAACGAGGAGAAGGAGCTTGAAGCCACGCCTGGCGACCACTCGACTCGTCTCAAGCAGATCTACGACCGTCTGATCGACATTGACGCCGATTCCGCTGAGTCACGCGCGCGTAATATCCTTAACGGCCTGCAGTTCCCGGATCACGTGGTAGACGGCCCAGCCAAAGATCTGTCTGGTGGCTGGCGCATGCGAACGGCGCTCGCTGGCGCACTGTTCATGTCGCCTGATCTGCTGCTGTTGGATGAACCGACGAACCACTTGGATCTCGAGGCCGTCATCTGGCTCGAGCATTACCTGGAGAAGTACGAGAAGACCATGATCGTCGTATCGCACGACCGCAACTTTTTGAACGCAGTCACGACCGATACGATCTATCTGTCCAACCAGAAGCTGACGTACTACAAGGGCGACTACAACACGTTCGAGAAGACCATGAAGGAGAACCTGCGTCAGCAGCGCAAGGCCTACGACGCACAGCAGATGAAGATCCAGCACATGCAGGAGTTCATTGAGCGCTTCCGCGCCAACGCTAAGAAAGCTCCGCTCGTGCAGTCGCGTGTCAAGGCGCTGGACAAGATTCTCCGCAACGAGATCATTGATGAGCCGGAGGACGAACGCGCGTTCAAGATGACCTTCCCACCGCCAGAGCCGCTCGGTCGTCCTATCATCGCTGTCGAGGGCGTGTCGTTCCGGTACTCGGACAGCTCACCGTTGCTGTTCGACGACGTGCACATGGGCATCGATATGTCCAGCCGCATCGGTATTCTCGGTGTCAATGGCTCCGGCAAGAGTACGCTGATCAACGTGATGCTGGGCAAGATCCGCCCGACCAAGGGCGGAGTGACGCTCAACCCACGAATCCGTATCTCGACCTTCACGCAGCACCACATCGACTCACTCGACTTGACCAAGTCCGCTGTAGAGAACATGAAGATGCTGTATCCAGGCCACGAAAGCGACGAATTCCGTGCGCACTTGGGCCGCTTCAATCTGTCCGGCGAGCTCGCGATCAAGCCCACGCGTACTCTGTCCGGTGGTCAGAAATCGCGTGTTGGCTTCGCATTGATGACCTGGCGATTGCCGCACATCGTGGTGCTTGATGAGCCGACGAATCACTTGGATATGGGTACGTTCCTAATGCACTCCCTGCTGCATTGTGTGTCTTCTGATGCTGACTTGTGTCTCTCTGCTTGATTCAGAAACGATTGATGCACTGATCGACGCTCTTCGCGACTTCAAGGGCGGTGTGGTCATTGTTTCTCACGACCAGCACTTCGTCAATAGCGTCTGTGAGGAGCTGTGGGTTGTGGGCGACCAGAAGGTTTCTCGCTTCCGCGGTTCCATTAACGACTACAAGAACCAGGTGCTCAAGCAATAGAAACTGAACTGGTAGTGATGCAAGACTCGTAGTAATCAATGGAGAAGACAGTTCGACATTGAGTATCTCTTGGTCTTATGCTGATCTGAAAATAGACGTTTGCTTCCAATAGACTTCAAGTGTCGATCGGTCTTCTGATTGCTCCATGGGCGCAGCAGCGAGCGACTACTTCACGTCCTATGCAGACGTCCAGTATGGCTTTCTTGGTCGGACGCATTCGTGGTTTCTCTCTCTTTATTGACCATCTAAAGTGTGAATGTGTTGTGACGATAGACGCTGAGCTGGGGATCGAGAACTTTCATGAGCTAGCAGCCAAAGGACTGCACCATCGCGTTAGTATCTGCCTTAAACAAGGACTTGACCCCAATGGAGTGCGCTTTGACGAAGAAGATGACCACGAACGAGATGACACGCCCATGATCTGCGCCGCAAGGTCTGTACGAAAGAATAGGCCAAGGTATTGCGACTGATACGGTGATATTCCCATGTCTGCAGAGGCAATTTGTGGAACAAAGGGCGCAAACGACACGTAAAGACGCTTGACGTCTTGTTGCGCTTCGGTGGCGACATCAACAAGCACAACATGTTTGAGCAGACGCCGTTGTACGTGGCCTGTGAGCGTAACCTCGACCTAATCGTGCTCTGGCTGCTTGGACATGGGGCAGACCCGAACAAGTACGACAAGGTGCGATACGATTGACAGGCTTTCTGCGGCAACCGATCTGACAACTCAGTGTGATCTAGATCGGTGTATCTCCATTGCTCTGTGCTTATCGCAACCAGAACGCGCAACTCATTGCGGCTTTATTGAAGCATGGCGCAAATGCATTAGATCCGCCCAAGCAGTTCAGCTGTCTCCAGGTGATAGAACTGCTGAAGAATGACTGGTATTCTGCTGACTCTTACGTCTGAATAGTTCCCAGCAGTCATGACCGAAGTGAACGATGATGCAGCGGAAGAATTAGATCAAGAGACAGGCATCACGACAGAACCGCAAGTTGAAACCATGAAAGGAATCACGAGGAAACTCAGCATGAGGATTCAAAAGTCCGAGCCTGAAACGCCGTTCGCTCTGCAAATCAAGCAACAACTGGACTCGTACGCCACAGATCAGTCCTCTATTCGCGGTAAAATGCTCGAAGATTTGGAAACGGAGCATCGCATTGAGGAACATCGAGTCTATCGCGAACAACTGGAACGGGAAGGCACAAAGCGAAGACAGCAACGACGTGAGAAGCGAGAACGTGCTCAGCAGCAGCAATATCTCGCTTCGCTGGAGCAGAAGATTGCTCCATCGGAACACGATGGATGCTCTATTCCAGTGAATGGGATGCAGTCACGCACCAATCTTCCAGCCATGGAGTCCGGAGACACAGTCACACAGCTCATGTGGGTGAAATCGTCTGGGCCAAGACATTCCGCACGCCCACGCTGGCTTGCTCGGGAAATACGCTCGTCCGTTGTTGCGTCGTCCCATGCGGATGTGTCCTCGAACTTGATGGAAGAGTGCGAGCAGATGTACAAGTCATTGCAGCAAAGTCGCTGTCGGCGGCTGCGTGCTGTGGCGACTGCGCCAGATGCAGAAATGCACCGACTGCAGCGTAGGGACAGACCATATCTGACGCGACCAGAGACTGTCCCGTAGCTGAAATTCTGCAGTTGAAAACACATTTACTATTTTTACTCGTATCATCGTTAAGACTCTGCGCCAATCAAAGCACAAGAGCAAGCGATGGCTATTGTGAACGGTCAAAACAAGACGACTCCTCTGGACAATGCGCTCAATCTTTACGCAGTCGAATTGAAGCGCAAAGCAGTTCAATCAAGCCAATTCGAGCTCGGCAAGCAGGCCCGCCGATTAGCATGGTGTACGGTTCTCTTTTTCCACGTCTTTAATGGCCTTTACACCATGGGACTCGCGTATTTGTATCACTATATGAGCCAGCCTTTTATGAGTTATTATGCGAACATGATCGAAATGATGGGTCCAGAGAACTACAAGTGGATCACGCTCACGTATGCGCTGATAAGTGCGCTCAATTGGTACAGCTCCTTGACTATGGTCGTGTGGATTCTCATCTATCGCCGACTTGTATTTGACCAGATTAAGCGCAGACTAGGTCCCAGTGTCGCCGACTTAGAATCGTCGCTTGCTAGCACCAGATCAGACTCCAATGCAGTGTTGACCATTCTGCGCATTCTATGGCGTCGAATCGCGGAGCGAGGCAACCTGTTTGATGTGGTTTTGCATACAAGAGAGATGGTCGATATCGCTTCGCAGATACACCAAGCCCATTCATACAGCCTGCTTGTGAGCAGCATCTGGATGAACCAGGTATTCGCTTTGTTGATTTTCTTCAATTGCATCACTGGCATTCTGGCGCACATGGTGAAAGAAGACGTGAGTCAACGGCGTTTGCTCTGTACTGTGATCGCGTTACTGCTGGACTTCGCCTGGGGGTTTCTTCTTCCTGCCAATATCATTTTCACATACATCCCGACATTTGTGAGCAATGGGTACTCTTTCCCCCAAGCCTTCTTTTCCTCAGACACGGCGTTTACCAAAGCCGTGCTGGAGTGCAAGCAGTTCTTCATTAATTCATGGACTAACGCGTTCACGACCATTCTCCCGTCCGTCACTGTGTTCACGGCACTCAACAACGTCAAAGCGCTATTGATGCACAGCTTTGATGGCGTCATGGTGTGCGAGTCGCACTCTTCTCAAGTCGCCCCAGGGCTTGTAGTAATGCTATCTTCAGATTCCAGAGTGGCATCCCATGCAAGCGATGCTTTAGACTCGAACAACGCACCCAATGTTCTAGAACTTCGCGACAGGATCACGACTCACAGGAAGACGCAAGGAGCTGTCAGTCACACTGGACACTATAAACACAACGCATTCACGATCAAGTCCATTCATGCGCTACAAGTCGGTGCCGGGGTCTTCGTCATTACCACATCAACCGTGGCTTCACGGTTTTTCGGAACCAATCCGTGTGGCCACGACTGTAAGCTTCAGATGCGGCCGTGGTTCACCAGCCACTGCGCCTGCTCTGTACAGGAAATCAACTGCTACGATCGAATGATCGACGGGAGTGAGACAAACATGCGCGAGATACTCGACACTCTGGATAGTCGCGTCCTCAACTTTCTGATTGTCTCGCACTGCGCTGCGTTGTCCATTCCCAGCGATATCAGGCGATTTCCGGAGCTTACAGGGCTTCAGTTTTACAATGCGAATATCGTGGGCTGGCCTCAAGAAGCAGCATTATCGCTTCCATATTTTCCCCGATTGGGATACGTCTATATCATTCGATGCCGCTTGGATGACGGCATTCCAGAGGGGCTCACAACGGATCTCGCAAGCAACATCATCGATATCGAGATCATTCGCACGCATATTGGTCGCAGTTTCCCATCCGATATCGCTGACAAATGGGGCTCCGTCATGGAACTGTTGGTCGAGCACTGCGCGCTGCAGGAGTTTCCAACGTCATTAGCGTCCATTCCGTCGGTTCTTCAGTTCTCCATTGCGTACAACAATATCTCGTCTATCCCGGACCACCTGCTCATTGTGCCCAATTGGCAGCTGCTCATTCTTGATGGAAACCCACTGCAGTCGCTTCCAGCTGAGATCGATGGCTTCGATGCGCTCGCCATGTTAACCTTCCAGGACACACGTATTGGATCTGTTCCAACCAAACTGCTGCGGAGACGCCAACCTTATCCAGTAGGCATCGCAGCTCACAACTCGACCTATTGCTACGATTACAGTGACTCCGCCACGGGAACAAGCAGCAGTACCAACGTACAAGAGGCAGAAGCTGCCGTCACGCAACAAATGCATGTGTTCTGCGCGCTCGAACCTGGTATTTTTCCCATTGGAGGAATGTTCCCACTCTCGGACGTTGACGCGCTTCGCCAGCTTTAGAGCTTCCGAACGAATTCCCAGACTTTCCACTCTTGAGACTCGACGGATTCTTACGAGAAAGATCTCGGAAGTTACAGGTCAATTTGAGAATATTCCCAGGAAAAACGTACCCATAATTACCTACACTGCAATACTGTAGGTACTGTACCTCTACTGTTACCTTTCTGTACATAAAATTCGGCTTTGATGTCCCTAATTTATCTCAGAATATGAGATAAACACCCAATAAGGGTTCTTATATGTTCGATAAGTGGGAGCTGATCTTTCACGAATCTTGTTTGTGGCTGATTTCGTGATCGCACCCTTTGAAACCACTTCGCTATTCATCGAGGAAAGGCACAAGGCTCGAGAATGAAAGAGCTCATCGCCGAAATCCGCAACAAGTGCGTGCGAATGAAAGAGTCGCAATCGCTATGCGAGCAAGTGCCACGACGAGTGGAGGCAGCAGTGGCTCAAGATCCACGAATCATCGCGAACGCAAGCACAGCAAATCAGCTTGAATCAGTTCTTGGCGACTTTTCAGCATATCTAGATGGCCATCTCGCACAGCCACAGTCGCTATTATATCGCCTCGGCGCGTATCAATCGATACTCGATGCTGTGCAGCTCGCCCATCAAGCGCTGGATGTTATTCTCAAGGATGATACGTCACAATGGCAGCAAGATGTGGAATACTCCCGTGAGCTACAGCAGCAATGGCTTAAACAGCATTTGGATCAGGCAAGATTGACTGTAAACGACCGAGACATCATGGACCAAGTTCTCAAGAGCTTCAAGGCGATGACACAACGGAAACGATCGGCGAAGACTGAACTCGAGTGGATAAATACGATCTATTTCAAACTGTTTCGACTGAGAAAAACGCTGCCGAGCGATGTGCCCGAGTGGTTCATTGCAGCAAACGATGTGCAAATCGATGCGTCTCGAAGCAGCATCGACTTGGGATTGTGTGGAGAAGTTTACAGCGGAATGTGGCGACGTGGAACCAGGGTCTCTATTCGCAGGATGCCAATCAATACTGTGAACACCAAGGCCATGATGAAGGAAGCCGATCTGTGGTCCAAACTAAACCACCCGCACGTCATGAAGCTGTTCGGAGCCTGTCATGAAGACCAGCCATTCTTTGTGTGTGAGGATGTAGTTCCTGGTCACTTGGGAGATTTTCTCTCCAAGCCACAGAACCGGCAAAAGACCTGGCGAATGCTGTTTGAAGCCTCGCTTGGGCTTTACTATCTACACTCGCAAAGGATCGTTCATGGTGATCTACGATGCCGTAATATCCGAATCGGAGCTGATGGCAAAGCGAAATTGGGCAATTTTAGCTACAGTGTCAAGTTGGATGAGGTATCCAGTGATACTGTGATCACTGACGCGAGCAGCAAGCGATGGAAAGCCCCAGAGTGCCTCGAAGGGTCAGCACAAAGCGCTGCAGCCGACATCTACTCCTTTGGGATGTGCATTATCGAAGCGACAACAGGAAAACCACCTTGGCCTTTGAGTGAAGAACTGAAGAATTTAGTATCTAGTGGCCATCTTCCAAGCCAACTGGACAACGCATCCTGCCAACTCGTGCAACAAATGTGTGCGCGTGAACCCACAACAAGGCCATCAGTTGTTAGCGTGGCGGATGATCTCCGCCGCATGATGCGGAAGGAAGCCGCTGCAGCTGAGTTGTCGGCTTCCAAGGAAAGCAAATTATGCACAAGTTGTGGAAATTCGATGTCGGACTCTGCAAATTTCTGCAACAAGTGTGGAAAAAGCGTGGGCGATCGGCTGAATCGTGTCGCCTCCTGCGCTTAGATACTCATGTATATGGAAAAATGATCCGAGGTGTTGGCTGCTGGATTCTGGATCGATGGTCGATGATTTGAAATGGCGATGGGTTGAAGTGCAGCAGC
Organism: Elongisporangium prolatum; assembly: GCA_023335875.1. Lineage (NCBI taxonomy): Eukaryota > Oomycota > Peronosporomycetes > Pythiales > Pythiaceae > Elongisporangium > Elongisporangium prolatum. Next base: position 1,013 of record JAADVW010001053.1, on the reverse strand, counting down.
TGTCTGGATTTACAGTAGCTGTGGAGGTTATTCGCGTGTAAAGGTGATGTACGAATCAGGAGACGGATTTCTACTTGCTACCCCAGCGGAGACACCCTGTATCGCAAGCTTGAGCACTGAGCAGGGCTCATTGTGTTTCTTGGGAGGACAAAGTCACGGGATTTCACTCTTATTTCGCGAGGTGTGTAAAAAACCAAGGATTCATGGTTTCAATCTGGATAGAACGCAAAGCAATTGTATCAGAGCTCAGTGCGAAAGCATAGAATGGGAGCGCCAAAACAGTACGCAATTTCTGTTCTACGTTTCGCCTCGTAGGTTGGTCATTGATTTCTGGTTGCAGTGCGAGAGATGCTAATCGCTATATGCATGCTTCTGAGCACACCATTCCATTGAGCTAATTCCAATCGGCAACGTCCACATTAAAAGCCATTTACGTAAATTCAGTACAGTACCAGAGATTTCTGCACATAAAAATGAACGCTTGCGATTGAAATCTTGCGTCGCTGATCGTGCGGCTGACATCACTCCTAAGTTTCAACCAATCAGACGAAAATACAAAAATACATTTGTCCAATCATGATCGTTTCATTATATAACTGAGCACTCTAAAAAAGCACCAGGAGTTTTACAACACTGTCGGGCTCTTCTACTGTGCGAGGGCATAAGTGCAGACTTTCAACCCACGCGACGCAAGCCTTGCGTGCGCGAGTTGGTGGACGGATGGACCGTTTGCCAGGGAGTAAAAGATCGCTATTTCACAGCAGGTCCAAGCCATTGTTGGACTCACTGGCTGACCACACAAGCCAGTCATCATGGCGCCGCTGGCTGAATTTGTGCTGCCGGGTATCAACTTGACTGTTGGCGTGGCTTGTGGCCTCACGGTCACGCTCTGCGATAACGTCCACGAGTACAAGAATGTGGCCTCTCTGGTCCTCCATCGATTCAAGTTGCTCTGGGAGCTCATGCTGACCAAGGAGACCGATCCAGATAACGCGCCGATGATCAATGAGCTG
>JAADVW010001052.1:0-10333 GCA_023335875.1 Elongisporangium prolatum | reverse complement strand
GACTTGCAGCGCGTATGGATTGGACCACACGGGCTGCACCGTAGCGCTGTTGTCGTGCGCAATGAGATTGCCCCACCAGTTGTTGGTCGGAATGGCTCGAGACGACAGGATGGAGTTATCGATGTACTTAGGCGGGCAGAATGAGTGCATAGCGTCCGTGGCCTCAAACAACGACGTCGGAAGTGGATTAGTAGTAGTGCTACTGGCATCAGCCCTTTGAGCGGCCTCGCATCCGTAGCTGCAGACCAAAGCGAGACATGCCGGCAGGATCTTCATCTTCTGAGTGGCATGAATGAAATTGTGGCGAATTTACCAGAACACCCTACTAAACGTGTTTAAAATAGCCAAAATGCATCACTTGTCCGCATTACACCCACGCGAACTTTTCATTCGCGAGCCAAATCAGAAGAGCTGACGATGGAGTCGGTCGATGATGTGCAAAGATCATGGCGCTGGACAACGAGCTCTCTCGCACTTGATACTCAATCTGGAGGCGACTGGTGTGTGCTAGGCATGCTGGCGGGTCCCAGATCTTGACGCATTTCAGATCGAACTTGCGAGCTTCGATCAGAGCAGCACTCAGCAATGTGCGACAGGCGTCGGACGAAGTCTCGGGAAAGCGCGAGCGAAGAATGTAGAGAGCCGAGTCTTTGGGATGGTGGCGCCACACAATGAACGCGTTGTCGTCCACTTTAAGCCCGCACTGCTTGATCAGCGCTTCGTTGTGCCCTTGCAGAGCCAAATGATACACTCCAGTAAGAAACTGCCACTCGATAGGCTCGCGCGTCGCCACCGGCACAAACACTTCCTGGTCAGCGTACTTGGCATCGAAGAGCTCCGCTTCGAGCAACTGCCTGTCTCTCACCAGCAGTTCGTCCAATGCCGCATCGAGATACAGTGGCTCGCCCTTGCTAAAGCCAGATGCGCTCAGCTCCAAGGCAGCCGCATTCTTCGGGTCGGCAACGTAAACAGATCCGATACGCGATTCATGGCAGCGCCATCCGAGTTTATCGTAGTACTTTGGTCCAATATCCGAGTACAGGACTGAGCCGATCGCATCGGATTGCGCAGCAGTCTTTGCTGCGATTTGCTTGAGAAAGAAAGCGGCCAGGCCTTGTTTGCGCCAGGACGGGAGCGTGAACACCGATCCGATATGATGCGAATAGCCACGCACGATGGTCCCATCGGCCTTGCGCAGCAGGCAGTCGAATCTGTAGATTTCACAGTGGACACACAACTCAGGAATCTTGTCTCCATCTTGCAACGTCAGTTCCTCGTCGTCTTGACTCGCTGGGCTGTCGCTTGGTAACACCCGCTCCACCAATGCCCAAAATGACCCGCTAGACCTGGTGAAGTGCGAATGCATCAGCTGCTCTTCTCGCTGGAGGTACTGCGCCAGGTCCATCGTCGGGGCTCCCCATTCCTCGAAATCGTCCACTCGACACTGGCGGAGAAGCGCGTCCGTTGTCAGACGCACGACGCGGAAGCGCGCCTCGAAGCTGCTTGTCTGGTCCTGGGACATGATGGGTTTTGATAACAATGACGCAGATGAGTATTTTACAATGAAAAAATACCGCGTACTGCATTTTTTTCTCAAGCAGGTGATTGCATTTCAGTTAGAGGTTAGAAACGCTTATAAACGCGTTATGTGCATGATGTTGCAGTTTAAAAGCACTCAGCTTAGAAGAGGTTGACTTCCTTCTTCTTGGCCTGCTGCTTCCACTTGGGTAGGCCAACAAAGTCGGCCTTGGAGTGGCCCATCACCTGGAGGAATTCGGCATCCGAAAGGTAGGTCTGTTCAAGTAAATACAATGTGTGTGTGTAAACGTGTCTCGTCGTGACCAGGTTGCATATCGATTCGTACCTCCTTGCACGTGATGTCAATGCCTTCAACACCGGCGATTAGCTGTTCCAGCGTGTAGAACTGTCCAGGGGTCGCCACGGCAGTTGGCGCAGGACGAGCAGCAACTGGAGCCGGGGCAATGGATTCGCTGGTAATCGTACCAACAGCATCCTTCGGCTTGTTCTTTTCCTTCTCTTCCTTCAGTTTCTGCAATCGGACCACGTATGGGTCCACAAACTCGTTCTGTTCAAAAATGCTCTTGTCCCAAGCCAAAAAGTTGCTGGTGAAAATAGGCGGCTCATTCTTGCAGTGCACAGTGATCACGGGGGTACCGTCACCACGGCCGTCACTCTTCACCAAACGCAGGTACTCGTCAGCGAGAGCAACAGCCTCACGCTTCTCAGCCTCATTAGCACCATCGCCGATCCAAATGTAGAGTGACGTGTACGTATCGAGGAGGAATACGTCGTCAACATTCAGGTCGTCCTGAGCGAACTCAAAGATTTCTTCAGCGTGGAAGTAACCATACGCGTTTGAGCAGTGGAACAAACGAGGCTGGTGGGGGATTTCAGAGCTGATCTTTTGAGATGGGTATTCGGACTTGCCACCCAGGAAACCCCAGAACTCTTCCGGTTCGCTGCCTTCCACAAGCACAACGCGTTCACGGGACTTGGCAAGAATATCAGCAATCTTGGAAGTTACTTCACGCTCGGCTTCACTGCTACCAGAACCTTCCCACTCGTAAACAACGCTAGGGGTTTCCAGCACGAAGCAATCACCAGAGTTCAGATTACTTGCAACTTCTGCCACTTGAGAGGCAACAGTGTTTTCAGGGTTCGTGCCCTTCACGTGATACAGCGAGACGCCATCGGTGTCGTACGAGTCGCTGTCATTAACATTCGCGAAGCCACTCGCCTTGCCACCAGTGTGGATGATCATCTTACCGTGGAACAGAGCACGGAAATGAGCTGGTTCCTTGCCCTGAATCACACGCACTTGAACAGGAGATCCACCCATTTCATCGTCCATTTTTGCAGCCCAAAGAGCAGCCGATGCCTTTTCATCAGTCGTGGACGAGCGACCTTGCCAAAAGTAAATCACGTGGGATGCCTTGCCACTCGCAGGAGTAACGGAGTGCAAGATAACATAGCTGTCACCTCCGTAGAACTGTCCGTACTGCGCCTTGGGGATTTCAACCTTCTCCAGGTTTTCAATGCGCCAAATAGTCACTTCAGATTCGCCTTCCGGAAAGACTTCTTCTTCAGCGACAGCAGCGGACGACACAAGAGCGTTGACGTCTAACTTGCGGTTGGACGAAGTAGCAACACCCACGCTCTGCTGGCGGCCAAACTGCAGCGCCTTGGGCTGGGTCCAAGCACTGAAGAGTGCAGTGAACACAGGCGGTTCTCCAGATTCTACAACACGAGTAGTGAGCGTGTGAATCGAGCGGCCAGTCTTTTGAAGGTACTTGGTGGCAGTCGTCATGGCGTTCTTGCGCTCGCCTTCCGACGCACCCTTGCCGACCCAGACGAAAATGGTATCACCGACATCCACGACGAAGACGTCTTCGGTCTTCAGCAGATCCTTGGTAAGCACACCCGACGAAGGAGTGATATCCGTCACGGTGAGGTCGCTCGACGCATCGCTCAGACGAAGAATAGTCGTGGTCTTTTTAACTATGCGCTCAAAGCTTTCATCGGCCTCGCCAGTGCGGGTGACTTCGACGTATCCACCAAGAGCATCCCAGAAACCAGCGCTCTTGGGTTCTTCCTCCAGGAAGGTGATGTTAGCTCGACCGCCACGACCTTCGTTGTTGAGTGTGCGCACAAACTCCAGACCCTTGGCTTTTTCCATGCGGTTAGCGGACTTGCCGTTGTACACGTAGATCTCCAAACCGGCATCCAGCACGTACACATCGTCGATCGTCAGCGAAGCACTCGTGACCGGGACCTGGTGCACGCGAACTGTGCGCTTGCCCTTGACCTGGAAGAGGCGTGTTTCATACTCGTCACGGTTCACAGTGTTGAAGCCACTGGCGACGCCACCTTCCAAATATTGCAGGCCGGTCTTCTTGAAGTACGACAGGAACAGCTCCTGATGAAGACAGAACAAAGCAGTGAGCACTTTACTCCCAAAAATGCATAAAGTTACACAAGCTGACGTACGGATTCGTGGTCTTCGCATTCGCGGTATTGCACAGGACTGCCACCGAGTGACTCATCCAGCTCCACAGACTTGTACGCCGCCACGCCAGCTTCATCTTGACTGGTATCTTTGCCGAGCCAGAAGTGGATGCTCCAAGTGAGACCGCTACAAGTTCAACAACAAACAGGCAGCACCACGAAATGGTTGCGCATACACAATGGCAATGATGAGTGATTCTGCACACACCCACACATCCGTCGCTCCCTCCATGGCCCATTGAGAGCCAAGCACACGTGGGCAAGTGCAAGAACGCCCGGCTATGGCACATACGAGACAAGCACACACCTGCTGCTCTGCGTGGTCTTCAAGAAGATGTAGCTGTCGCCGTTGTACAGTTGACCGGTTTGCGCAGCCGACACACGCACAGGCTTGAGCGCTTCAATGCGCCACGACTCGAGGCCGGCCTTCTGGCCAGCACCTTCGAATGCCGGATCCACCGACATGACTCGCTTGCTCTCTGTCTGATCTTTCTGCCTACACCACCACCACGCTCGTCAGCCTCCTGCAACCTGCAACCCGCACTGCATTTGCCGTGCGCTACGTGGCATCTTGCACACCAAACTCACCGGTTGGGGCTGGAAAAATGCGAAAATGAACCCGACGACGCCCCCCCCTCCCTCTTGCTTGCGGCGGTCGTACCAACGTAACCCAGCCAATGAAAATCCAGCATCCGAGCGGATCCGCCAATCATGTCCCGGATCTGGCGTCCACTTCAACTGAATCTTTCTGAATCAGGATGCGTAAATTACGGCGTAAATAACCCAACGTCAGAGACGTAATTACCATGCGCAGGCTTAGGGCTGGCGGTGCTCGCTGGTTTGGCAAATCGCGGCAGCACCAAGCAGCAAGGAACCAACGAAGCGGATTCGCCAATCCGATGCGCGTCTCGCAGGTCTCCATCGTGCGTCAGGCCTCGCGCCGCGCGGCCCGCCAGTGCGGTCCCGCCGCCTCTATCGCTGCTCCTCTCAATGGCACCTCCGTGCGGTTCTTCAATGCCTCCGGTGGAGAGCCTGAAGAAGACGACACGTTCCGCAAGTACACGCACAAGCTCAAGAAGTTTGAGCCCCCGCTCAAGACCGGCAAACGCGGCATCGATCTCGTACGTGCGATGCAGTCTGGTCTTGATATCATGGTGTCGTCTGGGTATAGAGAGACGGGCGTGCGTAGTGACATTTCGCTGCTGGCCTGGCTGTGTAGGTCCATGACCCGCTGTACAACAAAGGAACGTGCTTCGATCTCGTCGAGCGCGATCGCCTTGGTACGTGTCGCAATTGTATGCTGCCTCAGTCGGACGTAGACCTTGTGCTCATGTGGTGCTGATAATACAGCTCTGCGTGGCCTCGTGCCGCCGCGTAAGCTCGAGATGGACGTGCAGCTCGAGAAGCTGTACCAGATCTACTCGGAGGAGCCGGACGCTCTGCGCAAGAACGTCTTCTTGCAGGATTTACAGAACCGTAACGAAACGCTGTTCTTCCGTCTGTTGATCAAGCACATCAAGGAGATGGGTACGTCCAAGCTGAACTGCATCCATGTCCTCTCGTTCCTTATGATGGCTTTCTGCTGTAGCTCCCATTGTGTACACGCCCACGGTCGGCCTCGTGTGCCAGAAGTTCGGTAGCACGTTCCGTCGTCCTCGCGGAATGTTTTTCAGTTCCCAGGATGTCGGCCACTTCGGCGCTATGGTGCACAACTGGCCGCGCGACGACGTGGAAGTGATCGTTGTGACTGACGGCAGTCGCATTCTCGGTCTTGGTGATCTCGGTGTCAATGGCATGGGCATCCCTATTGGCAAGCTAGCGCTGTACACAGGTGCCGGTGGTATCGATCCGCGCAAGGTGTTGCCAGTGATGCTGGATACGGGCACCAACAACAAGAAGTTCCTGGAAGACCCGTTCTACTTGGGAATGCAGCACCCGCGTCTCAAGGGCGAAGCGTTCTGGAACATGGTGGACGAATTCATGCGTGCTGTCCGCCACCGCTGGCCCAAGGCGCTCGTGCAGTTCGAAGACTTCTCCAGTGACCATGCCGCTGATGTGCTGAACGCCTACCGTCTGAAGCAATTGTGCTTCAACGATGACATCCAAGGAACGGGTGCGACTGTGCTCGCCGGTGCCCTTAGTGCCTGTGCTCTTGTCGACGTCCCGCTCAAGGACCAGCGCATTGTGATCCTAGGCGCTGGTAGTGCTGGTCTCGGTGTCGCTACTACTCTTCTGCAAGGTATGATGCGCGAAGGTCTGTCGGCCGATGAAGCCCGCAGCCGCTTCTACATCATGGACCAGTTTGGTCTCATGGGCTCCAGCCGTGGCTCAGCGCTGAGCCCTGGCCAGAAGTATTTCGCCCGCAGTGATTTGGACGATAAGCTGAGTCTCATCGACGTCGTCAAGCAAGTCAAGCCCACAATGCTCATGGGTTTGAGTGCATCCCGAGGAGCGTTCACGCAAGAAGCCGTGGAGGAAATGGCCAAGCATGTCGATCGACCGATCGTGTTCCCGCTTTCAAATCCGACCTCGGTCGCTGAATGCACGGCCGAGCAGGCCTACCAATGGACCAAGGGCAAGTGCGTGTTTGCCAGTGGCAGTCCGTTCGACCCCGTGAAGTTCGAAGGCAACGTGTACTCGCCGAGCCAGTGCAACAACATGTTCATTTTCCCTGGTGTCGGTCTTGCATCGGTTGTGTGCCAAGCGACCCGCGTCACGGACCGCATGCTGTACGCGGCTGCCAAGGCGTTGTCGCAGTGCTTGACTGAGGAAGAGGTTGCCAATGGCCAGGTCTTCCCGTCGGTGGAGAATATCCGCAATGTCACGCTCCGCGTAGCCACGGCTGTGGTGCAGTGCGCACTGGACGACGAAGTGGCCGGCTTCCGCCCCAAGATCCGTCGCGGTGCCAGTCTCGAGGACTTCGTAGCGTCCAAGATGTACTACCCGACGTACCACTCGCTCGTGGAGTAAGTGTTCACATCGGCTTGGCCGCTCTGGAAGCGCAAAGTCGAGATCGTACACCACGGAGCCCGAAGAGAACGCGGTCGCGTTTGCTGCGATGGTGTTTGAACTGATCGCTCTTGTTAGTAGTTTGCTTTTGCAATGTGTTTCTATCGCCCATGATTCTACGGAAGCTTTCGATTACCAGACGCTGGAATTCTCTACTGCTGCTGAGACGACAGCGCAAACTTGGACACGAAAGCATCAAAGAGCGATTCCTCATGCGCAGGGTCGTTGGACTTGCGGATCGCGTGCAGGCAGCCCGTGACTGACCCCACGGGGGCGTCAATGTCCACTCCGCTCGCGTACTCGAACGTTTGTCCTGGCGCCAGCACCGGCTTGTGCCCCACGACGCCAGGCGAGTTGCGAGGCAGAGCAATGCGTTGGCCTTTGACGCTTTGGAACGTGTACTGCCGGCCAACGATCTGCACCAAGTCGTTCTCATCTATACACAGACAGACACACAGGTAGTGGTATTCACTCCAGTCAGTTCTCTGCGGGATACCAGAGCCAGCAATGAACGCACTCTCATTCGTGATCGTGACGCGATACGTGAAGCGATAAATATTCTGACTCGGCACGGAATGCGACGCCACGTACTGACTCGTGGCCTCAATGCGCAGGCCCTGCGTTCTCGTCACTACAACGCATTTGATTAGAGCAGTACTACTACCAGGCTCAAAGCAGGCGTCAAACGACTCACCACTGGAGCACTTGGACAGTAGTCGCTGGTCTGAGAGTTCTTGCAGCGCTCTGCAGCAGCACAACATCAATGAGCCTCTCTTCATGCAGATCCAGCACTCACAGACACGTACAGAATCGCTTCGTCGATCTTCTCGCTGATCACCTACGGCCACAAAAGCCTCCAGTCAACCATGAGCCCAGTCTTACCAACCACTAGCCGAACCTACTTGTGGCTCCGTGAGACCGCTGTTGCGACGGAACGTCTGCTTGACACTCTTGACCACGTCCACATGACGCTCAGCGAACGACCCATTGTCGCGGATCTCCTCGGCCTCCTTCAGTGAGCTCACAGTCGTGAGTACCGGTCGGAACGGCAGTTCCTGTGTCTGCGCGTGCTTCTCCAGCGTCTGCTTGTACTGGCCAGAGCCCCACTCCTCGAGCTTGAGCGCGTTTCGCAGGCAGTAGTGCGGCGTGCGCTGGAGCTCCACGGCGTCGCGCAGCACGCACTTGTAGATGGCGCGGACGGTCGTGGCCTTGCTCATCTGCTCTGGTCGTGACGCAATCAGGATGTGGCAAACCCCGCGCAAACCGATGCCCGCAGATTCAACGAACAGCGAGCGAGTGATGGCGGCTCTGGCCTCGCGCTTCCGCGTCGTGCGCCTGGCGTCCGAGGCGCTCAAGCAGCAGACCAAGAAGGACGACTTTGCCGAGTGGGGCGCACCGGCGCTCGACCAGCTGCAGTACCAGGAGAAGGAGCTGCGGCAGCGCCAGACGCCGTTCTCTCGACGCGGCTCGATCTTCTGGGCGCTCGTGGAGCGCACTGCTGAGGACCAGGACAACCACGACGACGATGATGATGAGCTTACGGTAGACGAAGACAGTGGTGTGGTCCTGCCTACGATCTACTGTCATTGCGAGAGCCACCGCTTCGACTGCATGCTGCGCAAGGCCGACGGATCGATCGTCCAGGGCTTCTCGCACCACATCGGCTCGGTGTTCACGCTGCCTGAGCACCGCAAACAGGGCCTGGCCTCGTTCTTCCTCACGCAGATCGCAGCCAAGATGGCCAAGCTGCCGGATGCTGTGGGTTCAGTGCTCTACTCGGACATTGGGCCGACATACTACGACAAGCTCGGCTGGTGTCTGTACGAGTCGCGCATGGCGTCGCTGAGCTCCACCGATAGCAAGAACCAGGAGAAGCCAGCGACTGCAGAGGGAAAGTCTCTGTATCTAGATCAGGCGCTGGATGAACTCCTGGCCAAGGACAAGCAGAAGCTCCAGAACGAGATCGCCAGCGCAGCGTACGCAGGCCGAGAGGTCTTTGTGCCCATCGCCACGCGGGACTCGATCGAGTGGCAGTTCTGCATCGGTGTCTACTATGCCTCCATTCGAGGCTTTGAAGAGTTGCCCACGCAATGCGGACTCTGGTTCAATGACGATGCGTTCATCACCTGGTGCCACAACCTCAAGGAGTCGACGCTCTACATTGCTCGCGCTCGGTTCCCCGAGACCACTCCGGAGCTCTGCTGCGCCATGCTCAGCGCTGCGCTGCATGAGGCATGCAAGTTCAAGCTGAAAAGCGTCAAGATCTGGGACCCGCCGTCATGGCTGGCGCAGGAACCTGTCGCTAGTCGCTTCCAGATCGCGTACGAAGACCGAGAAGACTCATTGTCCAGCGCCCGGATCTTTACGCAGCATCGTGCCTCTGATGCTTTGCTTCCTGTTTGGCTCGTGAATGAAAAGTTCGCGTGGGTGTGATGGCCAAGCCAATTACTGGACAGCAGCAAACTGGATTGTAACACGACGGCATTTGCTTGGCTCTTACGTGTCCCTGCCTTACTGGTTTGCGTGCGTCTCGATGGTCCAGCGTGTGCGACACACGGAGGGCGCTCACAATGCGGAGCTTTCGACAGTCTGACCAAATCGGTATCTGATTCAGTAGCGTCAAGCTCAGAGCTTGAGCGTCGAATGAAGGGCTAGCTACCAGTCGACTGCAAAAAGGCAAGACAGATCAGACTGCACCGCTGATGGTCGCACTGTGTAGCCCAAGTTCAAGCCCAGCTACAACCACTTAGCGCTCATGTGGCTCTCAATGCCTTGGGGTCGTGGTTCAAGGAGTAGATCCTTGTTCTCTCCATCTCTCACTTGTCATTTGGACGCATCTCGAGCACCAGTACCTCTTCGCATCTCCTTATCGTTCGTGCTTCGCTCGCTTCTGCTCAAGATGAAGATCCTCTCGACAACGCTAGCTCTCGCAGTCTTGGGCTGCGGCTTGGAAAGGGGACTGGCCCAGTCTACGGATTCGTCTTGGTCGCATGCATCAGCTTCTGCTGGACACGATGTCTCGCCATCTCCGCTTCCTTCAAGCGGCACCGGATCGCAAGCCAAACCACCAACTGATGGCTCCAACTCCAGCAGCACCACTCCGCCCCAGGCTCCACTTCCGACGTCGTTGTTTGAGGCCACGGACGCTATGCACTCGTTCTGCCCGCCTAAGTACATCGATAACTCCATCCTGTCGTCTCGAGCCATTCCGACCAACAACTGGTGGGGCAATCTCATTGCGCACGACAACAGCGCTACGGTGCAGCCCGTGTGGTCCAATCCATACGCGCTGCAAGTC
>JAADVW010001051.1:0-10337 GCA_023335875.1 Elongisporangium prolatum | reverse complement strand
GACGATGCGCCTAAAACGTACGAAGAGTGGATTTCGCCCAAGAATGTGAGCGATGAAGTGGCTCAGCTGTCAGCTTCAGGGTATTTGCAGATCCTCCAACTCACCAACCGCCACTTTGTGGAATGGCCGTATGAACTTCAGAGATGTACCAATCTACATCATGTGTGAGTTTATGCGAAATTCTGGATTTGATCTGAAATTCTGACTCTTTTCTGATAATTTCTAGAGCGCTTATCCAGACAGCCACGGAATCGATTCCATTGTGGTTTAGTCACTTTCGCAACTTAGAATACCTGTAGGATTTGCCATGTCTATCTGTCTGCTGTTACTCTCTGACGCACGAATGCTGTTAGCTTTATCCAAGGCAAAGACAGCGAGCCCAACCTGCTGCCTCTTCCAGAAAACCTTTTCGGATCCATGCACTCTCTCACGTACATGCATCTCGCAATGCATTTCCGACTGGTGAAGCTACCGTCATTCCAAGGTCTTTCGAGTCTCAAAGTTCTCGTACTGGCTGTGCTCCCAAACGTTCAGGAACTCCCATCCTTTGGGCCTATCTCTAAACTCGAGCGTTTGGAACTCGTTGCGATGACTTCTATTCCCACGATCCCTGACATGACTCCACTGACCAAACTCATACACATGTCCGTTGGCAATCGAGGAATAATCTGCTGCAATGGATTCCTCAACAAGGCTTGTGACCTCAGCCACCCATTCTGCATGGCAGTTCCGTACTTCCAGCTGCCTGCTGCGACGTGTTTGACTGCAAACGATCCACACGCCAGTAGTGCTACGCTAGCGTTCTTCCACAGATTCTCATCGTCAGTGTGTCAGTTAGTTGAGCCCCCAGGCATCGATCACATGGACAAGGTGGAGATCGATTTGTGCGGAGGTGTGCTATTCCGCCAGTGTCCTGCAAACGATGACGGTGTCGCCGGCATCTGCGTCAGTGTGCGGAAGCAAGTCATCACGTGCATCCACGATTCGTATGTGATCAAAATGCGGAAAGAACAGATTCGTTTGGGTATTGGGGCGGCTTGCAACGCTATGGAAGAGGCCTGGCTCGGCTGTAAGCTGTGAGATTCACACTGGATTGTGAACACCGTGCTACCAAGTAAATACCAGATTGATATCCTGCTGAAGATCAACGTTAGTCTGTGCTATCGTACTGCTAATATGAACTAGGAATTCGTTCCGATGCTATTCCAGCATATACGAGGGATCTTTTATGATCGTCCTAGCTCCTGTAAATGACAAACCGCCAGCACCGCACTCACGACCGGTGGTCGCCCTCCTTGACTTCATTCCACCAACCGTTCGGCTGAGTGGGCATCTCGATGGAGATTCTGGCGTTGATATGCGTTCTGTGGTCCGCATGGCTCATCATCTCGACGATCACACCGAAAGCCAGCTCATGAACACTGAAGCTTCGACCATGGATTCATCACTGATCCCAATCCTGTGCTTACGACTTCAGTGTCATCGGCTTAATCATCGTCGGGCTGGGTTATGCGTAAGTGCTTGAACTTGTGACTGTTCTACGCAATTGCGAAAGCGTATGTCGTCTATCACGTTGGCTTAACGAAGTAATCGCTGGACCGATGTCAAGGATTTCCACGGCAGCTATCGAAAACTCTGGATGCGTACTCACATTGTCCGCCGTGGTTATGGTAAGAATGTTTGATGTCCTTCTTAACCGTGCGTACGTGGTACAACTATATAAACTTACTTGCATGTAGCTCGCTTGTCTTCAACTGAGTATGCATCTTCCCTTAAGCGCTTCGCCTTCATTCCAGGCTTTGGAAAGCCTTAACGTGGTTCTAAGATCCAAGAGATCTCGTTGCTCGATCCTCTCCTACGAATCAACGTTTATTCCTGCAACGATTCCAGATTTGGCGCTTCTCAATATATTCGTACATTTGACGGTCTACGAAAGAGGCATTATCGGTTGCACCGAATTCTGTATTGAGTAGCTGATCCGTATTTCATGCTTCCTCCGGTCGAATATTTCAGTGCAAGAGCTCCTCGCGCAAGCTCAGCGTCGCTCATGATCTTTAAAAAGTTCTCGTCCTCCCATGCAATGCGAGCGAAGTGACCAGACTGGGCTCCGGTAACTAGAGACACGAACCAAAGGTAACAAGAGATCTCAAAGAAAAGAGATGGAACAGGAGAAAAGACAGGAACAGAGATCGACGATGGAAAGCGCTTATGGTTGACACGAAACGCGGATTAAGGTTCGACTATAAAAGCTTACGGCAGAACCATTGACACAGCTTTAGTATTGCCCAAGACGACATCATTTGGATTTTGTCCAGTATGGATGCATCCGACTGTGGCGATGGACTTGGTAGCTTCGTTCGAAGTGTCGATGCATGTAATGGAGGCAAAGATCCTAGTCGCTTCAGACCGAAACACAGGCGAGCCTGCGATAGTGAGGCTCCATAACATCGTAAGCTCGAGCAACACGTGCTTGATGATCTTCATGACGGCGATTCAAAAGACAAAATGAGCCCATTGCCCCGTGGTAAAAGACTCCAACCGTTTGATGGAGAATGAAGTTGAAATCAATCGAAGACGTTTCAATCATGTGAATTGTGCAATTCATCTTTTCTAATTTTGGCTCCTGGATATCCTTTTCCAGCGCACATTCTACAGTAGATGAATTGGCCATGATTGTGCCCGCACGTACAACGACGCACTCTCAGCCGTCGATGTCTTCATGGACACCATCCAATCTCACGTATTATCGAACGTTCGGCTGGATGGGTGTGCCAATGCTGCTGTTGGCGCTGTCATGCATTCTCTGGACTCTTTGGCTGATCATTTTGACTATCGTGCCAAACTCTACAGCGAATTATCTCATGAATACTCAAGCTTTTGATAATGGGACTTTCTGGCTCATCATTAACCCGGAGCCGGTGCTTATGATCATTAGTGTGATTGGTCTGAGCGTCGTTATCGCTGGTTACATTTACGTTATTGCTCTGATGACAATCTCTCGCAATATAAAGCGGCACCAGAGCTCTCACGACCAGTCTCCATTGCGAAATTTCTGCAGACCGTTGCGTCAAAGAGAAAATTGGTTCGACTGCACAATCAATGGCTCAACATAACTAGTTTTCACGGTCGCTATCGCAAATTTTGGGTACGTACCTGCGTGTGAAATCTGTTCTCCGTTCCAAAGGCTCTGATACGTGACATTGGTAGAATTTATGGCTCAAAATCATCGATTTGGTGGATGTGACTCTATCTCAGTATTTAAGTAGAGGCTGCCCTGCTCTCTTAGTCTATGGGTTTGCAGGCCTAGTCGCTACAAATTCTGCTGTGTACGCAATCGGAATTCTAACTCCAAGGCACCACACTGCGTTCTCTGAAGTCCTGATCGACTCGGTGTACGTAGAGTACAGGTTTTTACTTGGTTATCGTTCTCTTTGGCTAATGATTAGTACCTCAGATTCGATCTACTTGCGGCCGTGTTCTTTCCAGCGCTCATGCTGGCGTATTGTTATAGCTATTTCCAGTTGGATCGTGCTGTGATCCTCCTCAACTTAAAGGTTTTCCCTCCGGGCTCCTTCGAAACGGGAGCGTGCGACGCATCCGATCCAGCTCAGACTGCGCTCTTCCGACTCATGTTTGACTCGCTTCGCGTTCAAAGCTGGATCGATTTCTTTCTTCGTATCAGCATGAACATGTCGTTGTGTTATCGGTTCAAACGCGTGACCGAAATCGCCATTGAAAAGGGATATCAAGTAGTTCTCGATCCTGATTCGAAGATTTCCTTTCAAAAAAGAAGTCAAAAAGCTGGCTTCATTATTGTATCCCAGCGCTCTGTGCCACGAATTTTGGCGCTCATCCCAATGATCTTCAGTGTTCTGGTGCTCGTGATCTCGCATAAAGCGATTCTGACCTCAAAATCACGTTGCAGTGATCATCCTGAGTGCGTGGCGTTCGCATATAAATGGTCAAAGCCGTCCTCCGAACCGTTCTGCCCTTGTATCATCCTCATTGACGTCGATCGAGCGCCAAAGACATATGAAGATTGGTCCAACCCCAAGAATGTGACAGATAAAGTCGCGGTATTATCGGCATCAGGTCATCTACGCGTTCTCCAGCTCATTAATCGGCACTTTATCGACTGGCCAGAAGAACTGAAGCGCTGCAGCAATCTCCAGTATCTGTACGTGCGAAGACTTGACTATGCTGGCGGTGTATCGAACCATTAAGATCCATTTTGTGTGTAGATCCTTAATTTACACTGGTGTCGAAGCTATTCCAGCGTGGGCCAGTGGGTTTCACAAGTTAGAATTTCTGTAAGCTTGGCTTCCAGCATTGTTATTCTTCTCGTGATTCTTACAGCTCTTTTCTCCGTCTTTAGCCACATCGAGGGAAAAGTTGGAGAACTCAACCTCATTCGATTGCCAGATCATTTGTTTGCGACCAAGAAGCAACTCACATTCCTTCACTTAAGCATGCATCTTGGGTTGAGTACTTTGCCTTCGTTTCAAGATCTCACGAACCTCCAGGCGCTTGCTCTCGTACTCATCGGTGTTGACGAGCTGCCTTCCTTTAGACCTCTTCAAAGTCTGGAGCGCTTGGATATGTCGGGGCTGCTTTTCCTGCCAACAATCCCAGATCTCGCGCCTCTCACGAGACTCCACAGCTTGACGATCTTTGAGCGAGGCATGTTCTGTTGCAACGGCTTTTTAGGCCCCGCATGCGATCTTAGTAACCAATACTGCGCTCCTGACAATCTGTTCATGCTTCCATCCGCCACATGCCTCAATGCAAGCGTCCCTCGCGCCAGTGCGGCGTCCCGAGCCATCATGCAGAAATTCTCGTCGTCAGTGTGCCAGTCTGTGCCTGCATCAAACGTTGAATTCATCGACAAGACGCAAATCGAACTATGCCAAGGTGTGTTGTATCGCCAGTGCCCTGCAAATGCTCTTGGCTTGACAGGAATCTGCTCCAGTCAGCGGATGCAGGTGATCATGTGCATTCACAATCCATATGTGATCACGATGCGAAGAGAACAAATCCGATTGGGCATTGGATCACGCTGCAATTACACAGAAGAGGCGTGGCTCGGCTGCAAAGTGTAGTCTCTATCAGAATCATTTTCAGATTGATGGTTCTGGAATCTATCATTGCCTTGCGCGTTCATTATTCAAAATGGCCTCGATCAGACACTTTCCTTGGGATTCCGACCGTGTGAAGAGCAAGTCGTCCTTGGATGTGCTGCTCGAGTGGATCACGACAGGAGATAATTACGCTCGCTGGCAAGACAGAAGCCTCCAGAAGAAGACGCTCTGTGAAGAGATCCAGACGCTTTTGCTGGAGCAAGGCATCAAGCATCGCAGCGAACAGGATATTCACAAGAAGATCCAGGCGCTCGAGAAATCAGTCAAAGCTGCAAAGCGGCTGATCATGCACAGCGGGAACGACGGAAGCATCACGTCGATCGAGCATTTCCACAACGACAGCCTGGAGCAGAAGATTCTGAAAGAGTGCCCGATTTTCAACACGCTAGCGCCAGTAATGGTCCCGCATATCCAGATCGAAACTAGGAGCTTGGCGAAGCGCCAGCGTCGCGATGCTGGAGGTGCTGCTTCTGTACTGACAACGCAATCGACTGAGTATGAACAGGAAGTTGAGAACGGAACTGGACCAGACGGAATCCTGGAATCCAGTGGCGCGACTGAGAAAGATGCATTGTATGCAGAAAGTGACAGCGACACGACTCTCGTTGATGAAACGAACGCACTCCAGCGCCAAGATATTCGAGAGCAATTTGAACTCAAACGTGCCAAGCGCAAGCTTGAGTATCAAGAAAGCAAGGTCAAAGTTGAAATGGTTCTGGTGGTAGAACGAGAGATGTGCCGCCAACGACTGGTCAACGCAGGGATCTCGTCGGACGACGTAGAAAGCGTGCTCCCTAGAAAGCGCCTGCCCAGCGGAACAGATGAATTCTGATAGAAATGAGGACGGATATGGGCTTGACTGTTTACCAGTCTCAGACTGGCAGTCTGTGAGAGGTGTTTACTTGGTAAGGATTTTCTTATAATTGACAGACGCCAACCTCTTGGATCTTGGCCCGTAGTTACTGTGACATCGTTTATTCAGTACTTGACTTCTAGTAGTCAACGGCACACTCTCGATGTCGTGCGAGCTTTCTAGTTGCCGTTGAGATGAGCGCGAGATCCTTGTGAGGCAAATTTTGCTTTGATTACTTGCTAAGTTGCATGATGACTGGATCAATCTCGACTACTCCTTCCGTCCGAAAAAATAAGACATTCCCTGTCGAAAACGTGTCCGGAAATAAAGGACATTTCTCTATGAAGTACGATTGGTTACGTGCGCGAACTTAGTATTATGGCTACTCTGTGTCAGACGCGAACGTCTTACAGTGTCACGACTGCACTCAATTGATAGCGGCAATGAGTCTGCCTCTTTCAGCATTTGGTCCTTTTTCATATGAGGTATGCGGTACTTGTTCCCGCCTCCGGTATGCAAAATTTGCCTCATGACACTCTGTAGAGTGACAAATACTCGGTCAATTTTGTCAACGCTAAGATCGCGAAATGCTTCCTTGACGTTGGCTACAAACTGGGCCGTGGTACGTGCAGGCTTCTTAATTTGCAGCGATTGCAGAGAGGCGAAAAAGCCCAAATCCAGCACATTCAAATCTGGTGAGTTTGGTGGCTGTGACCGCACTCCAATGTCCCAACCGTCAGCCTTACCAACAGCAACAACAGCTGGATCATGGACGAGAACGTGTGGTTTTGCATTATCTTGTTGCACCACTACACGCTTGCCATACTGTTGGGAAGGTCATGAAGCTTTGATGGAGGGTAGCACATTGCGGAGCAGCAATTTCACGATAGACCTCGCGATTAACGGTCACGTTCTTCATCTCAAGCGTTCCTGCCGGGCGGGTCTTGCTATTGCGTTGTGCTGCCACCATTTCCACGAAGGCCCACACACCCAACTTGCCGTCGAAGACTCCAAGACGTGAGGTTCGGCACGGTCGAGCAATAGCCGTAAGAACAATGACCTTTTATATGTGGCTCTTGTGCTGAGTGGTGAAGTAAGGCTCGCTATTTGATCGAGCACATCCCCCCCCCTCAATCTCGTTTATGAAGCTTAGAGCAAATGCATGCCGCTTGAACATGTTTTCGTTGGTCAGTGATGGCTTCAGAGTAGCTGTATGTCGACGAAAAAGGCCGGCCTTGAAATAATCGTGAAGGGTTGATTTATGTATACCGATGCAAATCGCTAAAGTACGGAGGTCACCGCTATCTTCGTATGCCGTAAGTTCGATGTCTCGTATGATGCGCGAGTGTCTCTCATCGGTCAGAAGAGACCTGCGCCCTGACTTTCCACGACGATACGACAGAACTGCATCAACACGACCCTCTCGCAGACGTCACGTCCTTTCTTCCAGATTCGAGCGATAACACTGTGGGAGACATTGACTGGGACGCCACGCGAGCCAGAACACCACTGGGAAGGCGGAAATCGATGCTGGCGGAGAGCAGGAATGCTAAGACAGCCAGTCTCTCGCTGTCTGTCAAGTTTCGGCGCGCGGTTGTGTGGTGGGACGACGTAGGGTTATTTTATGTTGTGACTATCAGTGTGCCTGTTGCACCGATGGCTATTGCGCAGCAAGCAGTGCGCCAATTCCCGCCCAAAAAACACTGTATATAAGCCCGAATCACGCTTTATCGATTCCGCCAACCAGCGAGCTCAAATCGAGCCCTTTTCGCGATAATTTTACCTCTCAAAACAAAAATGTCTTATTTTTTTCGGACGGAGGGAGTACCTCTTTCACGACTCACTTTGCAATTTTCCTTAGAGCTCAAGACTCCTTCCTCTTCATCTCTCGTCTCCTATAACTCAATAGACCACCCTCATCGTCGGCGCAATTGACAACACTGTAAAGGGCGTCGTACGCCTCCAGCCCCAGCTACTCGAGTCCACCAACAAGAACAGCTACCAGAACGTCGGATTGACACGGTCGTGCAGCGAGCCTGCTTTTCACGTAGCTCTGCTGCACATTGGAGTCGAGTACGTTGTTCGAGTGTCAACTACCCCCAAGTACGTGGAGCCCATGTTTTACGGACGTGCGCACTGGGCCTTTGATAACTTGCTGAGTTAGCCAGAGTTCAAGAGCCTCAAGTGGATGTCTGCAGCACAACTTTTTCACGGCTACTTACCTCACATCAGTCGTTGAGTGGATCAAGGCGTATCGCTTGAATGGCACACAGGGATTGCTTCATTTGACCTCTGACGCTGACACCGTGGCGGCGATCATTGATCCAGATGATATCGGCAGCTTTGGCGCCCACCTATTGGCCCTTAACGACCTGACGCCTGGCGAGATACTAGCTCAGCGGACTGAAGACGTCACCGGCAAGCAGATCGACGAGTTGGCTGATCAACTCGCAGCAGTCAAAGCGCAGGAGATGCAGTTCAAGAACGCCTATTTCCTGGATGAATCGATCAAGTATGTTGTCATCTCGGAAAAATCGCGCCCTTCGTTTATGGCCGAGTTCAATCTCGTATGGCAGATCGAGTTCTCACCAGTATGATTGCGGAGCAGCCAGCAATATCTGGAGTTTGCACCTTCATGTTTGCGGACGGGCGCGGATTTTTTTCGAGTAAACGATGGCTGACTGGCGAGTATACGAGCCTAACGGATGGAACCCGAGTACTCTTTATGATTTCGGATGAGTCCACAAACGAAGGATGACTGATGTCGTCTCATTAATGGGTCTCTCCCTATACACGCGAAACATTAATGTGTCTCTCCCTGTACACGCGATGTCCTCCACTAAATCCGGATAAATGAGTGGCGCTAAGTACGATTATTCAGATAGGTACGACTACTTGCACACTCTTTTTGGTGCGAGATGGAGATCTGTGATCGTAGTTCGTTGGCGCCATAAGCGACTGTCGAGCGCGGCAGCGACTCTGAGGATGCGGGTGCCATTTCCAATCTTGCTTAGAAGCGCAAAGCCATTGAAGACCTCGTGCCATTCGATGAAGAGAGCCAAGACCGAGAAGTCGAGGCCGAGATTGTCGCCCGCCGTTTCGACGAGCTGTCGAGTCACGCCACGAAAGAGGACGCCATGTGTGCTATGATGCTGCGCGATGGGCTGTCCTACAACTTTAGATTCAACTACGGCCCCCATGGATCAAACTCTGTGTATTGCTGCGGCTCTCATCTCGATTGCCACAAGTACATCCGGCTGATGTCACATGTGGATGAGGAGGGCAACATCTCTATTGGCCTCCAGGGGAGTGGTGCTCATGCTACTATTGACTCCAACAAGACGAAGCCTGGGATATCGATTCTCATCAAGCGCGAGGTGGACGCCATTCTCGGCGGTGGTGCTGGTCCGAAGCGCTGCATTCGCCTACTCAAGGACAACCACAAAAACAATCCACTCATGCTGAGCGTCCTCCCGTCGCTGACTCAGCGTAAGGAGTACCTTAACAAAAAAGGCGAAGGTGAGTTCCGTGTGTCGCTAAATTTTGTTGCCAAAATGATATTTGACTTCAATGTTATATGTAGGAAATCAGATGATCGGTACAATGGCTGCACTTCATAAGTGGGCCAGCAGCAAGATCTGCGAAGAGCGTCTGGATTGTTTCGGTGGTAATGACGTGAGCGAGTTCGACCCGTCTGTTGCTGACCAAATGGACGATCTGATCGTCCTCCGTGTCTTCGAGCACGCGGTGGACGATCTGACTTCCTTCGGTATCGTGATCTCTAGCCGCCGGTTGCTACTCAATGTCCGCAATGCGGTCGAAGGTCAGCGAGGCAGTGTGCTCGGAGCTACGGACGGGACCTACAAGCTACACTTCGGTCGATGGACTCTCGTCAACTTTGGCACCTACTCCACCAATGTGACGCGCGGTGAATACGTGAAGCATTATGTGTCTTGGACCCTCATGTTTGTTTGAACAGAGCATGAGGGCATCATTCGCGAATTATTCGCGACTAACTCGGCATTTTGCCCAATCACTCTTCGGAGTAAATCTTGTCGTCCAGTTCGGGAGCCTTGACCACGCGTCCTACATCGCAAGCGCCTATTCTGCGGTGTGGCCGGATATCCAGCTCATCAACTGCTGGCCCCACCTCGTGCGCAAGAGCAAAGAAAAGGCAGCGCTGCTCAAGGACAAGAAGTACTACGAGGACGTGATCTATCCTCATCTCAAGTGGCTGCACGATATCCGTACTCGACCACAGTTTCTGGCGTTGGTGGAGGTGTTCGTAGGATGATGGCGAGGACGAGTATGCCAAGTAGTTCGAGGATGTGTACGTGGCTGAGCCG
>JAADVW010001050.1:0-10338 GCA_023335875.1 Elongisporangium prolatum | reverse complement strand
CCCCAGTTGGTGATGAAGAGCTTGCTGGTGATAAAGATCTGGTCGCGTGGGATACCCGAGTCGCGCACGGCACGGCCAACATCGTCTTCGTTATTGTAGATCGCGGCCGTGTCAATGTGGCGGTAGCCGAGCTTGAGTGCAGAGACCACGGCGTTCTGTCGTCGTGCTTTGAGTTAAGTCACGTCATGACAGGGACGGGCTCCTGGCTCGTTGACACAGATGCTTCACCAGCTTTGTTCGATTTTGTTTGAAGCGGTCCGATTAACGTCTTTTTAGGTGAGTTTAAGGAGTTTCTTTTTGGGCATTACGTCTACTGCTCAGCCAATATGCCGATCTGCTTGAAAGTGGCCACAATAGGCGCATGCACTTCGTCGTAGTGCGGCAGCGTCTTCATACGGCTCATCCAGGCGTGCACCTTGGGGTACTTGGAGAAATCAAACAGACCAGTGAGTTCAAGCTGGTCAAACTCGTTGTAACAGGCAAAGTCAGCGATCGTGGGCTCATCAGAGTGCGCGATAAAGTCCTTGACCAAAAAGATCTCGATCATAGTCACGAACTTGGTCATGATCTCGTCCTTGTTCTCCAGCCACACGAGGTCTTCGGCTGTAACTTTGCCAAATTTCTGCGCAAAGAGGGGACGCATGATGCGCAGCGTACTGTAGCGCGAGTTGTTATGGTGCCAGTGCAGATACTGATTCACCTTGGCGCGTGCCTTGAGATCCGTAGGGTACAGGTCGTTCCACTGAAGCTTATCAGCGAGGTATGTGGCGATGGCGTAGCCCTCGAATACGGTGAAGTTTTCGTCCTGAAGCACGGGCACAAGGCCGTTGGGGTTCATGGCCAAAAACTCTGGGCTCTTCAAATCAGGCGAGCCTGCGTTAACGGGAACGAACTCAAACTCGGCGTTCTTGAACTTAAGCATCCACAGCACAGCGCGGCAGGGCTGGGACAAATAGTTGCCGTAGAACTTTAGCGTCATTGTGGCCTGAGAGGATGAAGGCGAATTTCGTTCTTGTACTCCGCAAAGTGGAGTCTGACCAGTGACTGCGATTCAACTTGAGTTCGTTCTTCGGATGACTTCCCCCGTCTGATTACTCCCCCGTCAAGCTCATGTTCCGCAAACATTAAAGAATAATATTAAAGAATACAATTCGGAAAATCTCCTGAGACACTCAAATGTGGCTCGACCCATCACCCTTTTTGTAATGTAAAATAAAATGTATGAGTCCGTTTGGATCCAATAAATTTACTGTAATTACTGTATCACCACCGCAATATTAGTAATTATGGCATTATAGGTTACGGAGGCCTGTTTGCGATTTTGACCGTTTGGTTTCACACGAGCGTAATTGTAATATTTTAAAATCACACTTTTCGTACTTATTATGATTTGATGTTCCAAACACGCAAGGTCACTGAGGCCAAAGACAGTACCAGACGCGCGTGCGATAGCGCTCTGCGAGAGCCTTTATATGCCAGAGCCGTACGGTGAGTCCATGCCGCTGCCCACGGCTGAGCTCTCCTATCCTCCTAGCTGAGCGCTGATCATGCCTACAGACACAGCCTCGCGCACATAATGACCATTCAGCGCGACAACCACGTGAACGACAACGCAGAAGACGAAGACATTGCGATAGCTCTCGTTTCGACAGCAATGCACTATGCCAAAGCGTACTATTTTAAAGAAGCCATGCAGAATGTCGTGGACTTGAATTTAGCGTTCACTGCGTTCGCCGCTGCTACCAACGCCTCCTTCTTGAAGCCGGAGTCTGTGCGCTTGTCCGCACGTGCTTGATCTATCATTGCCTGGAGAAGAATACATCTATGAGAGGGTTCCAAGACGCTACGTTCATGAGTCGCTGCGCAGCATCCTTTCCTGACGAGATGAGCAGATCTTCTCTTCGTGCGCGCGGTTCTCTTTGCCGCTCGGCTGCCGCCGGCGCCTCTTATTTCTCCTCGGTCGATCGCCATCGCCAAAGATTCTGGTCTGAGTAGAAGTTTATATTATGCGTTTGGAACCGCAATCATTCACAAAAATTGAGAAATTTAATTGCGGGAGCTTAGATTGCGATTGAGCGTGAGTTTGGATTCACGATAATTCTCAAAATGACATTTCACAGGGAATCTCAATATTGCAGTCCAAATTGCAATATTCGAGTAGATCCAAACGGGATCTAAACCTCCACAATTTTATAAACCACCCCTTCGGCGGGCTTTCACTTCGCAAAAAAGGAGGGGGCATGAGAGAAGCCGACAGGCGATAGCATGGTGCAGAGGGTCGCCGACAGCAGCGACTCGCACGACGGCGGGGTGCATGGCAACGTGCGTCTGAAGAACGTCACGACAGTGACGAAGCCAATGATGACTCATTGTTATACGAGCGACGAAGAGCGACGAGTCCGAGTTTTATATCAAGAGCATACGGGTGACAAAGCAAACGCCGCTGTTGAGGATGAAGAAATAAAGGCATCGCCAAGCGCTCATGTTGCCTCTCAGCTCCAGTACCAGACGAATTTGTGGCCGCAGATGAACCAGGCGCGATTTTCGCCTGGTATGAGTTTATGGCCAAGTTCAAAGCTTACGCGAACGAACACACATATAGCTCAGGCTTGAATGCTTGCGCTTGTTTGTTTTGCCGTGGCTTTAGTTATAATGCTCTCCTGTTTTATATAGGTTCCGAAACTGGGTAAAAGTATAATCACGCAATGGTAAATTCAAATCTGCGTCCAAGTTTACTACTGAATGCGGAGATTACTACACGATCAAGTGCAAATGCACGCACGGGTGGCGAATTCTCGGCGAAGTAATGCCACATCGCTACAACGGGCTATGGGCAAGGAGTTAATCACTTTCTTTTAGAAAAAGGAATTCGGTCAGTTCAAAGTGTAATAGATCAGGTTAGAGAACCACAATCGACCACCGACTGGATCAGCAGCAGGCGGCGTCTGCTGTGGATGAACGAGATGCAGCAGAGCATTGGAGACGGTGAACTAAAGCAAAGAAAGACAATACGACGAGCAACATAAAGCAGAGCAAGGGGCTCTGGCGACAGAAGAAACACGAGTAACGTGAGAGCACAGAAGCAAAATGGGCGGCCTTGGCGAGCACTACCTGATTTGAAACGAGCGGCTAGAAGGTCACGCAGAGAGAAGAACCAAGAGCACAAGAGCACGCCAGAGACTACATTGAGGAGCGCCGCAGTTAGCGTTGTTGGCAGCTGCCGTGGTGGCGTGTCCAGCGTAGAAAGAGCGAGAACAGCGCGAAGTACTCAGCTGAGAATCTACCGCGAAGTGGGCGAGACTCGTGAGCAACTATAAACGAATTGAGTTGTGTGTTTGTGAAATAGTGTTCTTGAGTGAGCCTTGGACCATGTGTAGCCCAGGCAAGTGAGGCGGACCGCATCGAGTAGCCAGCCAGGCTGCTGTCTCAGTGTGTGTCGGGCGAATCGCAGGCCACCAGTCAGTCAACGGGCGGTACGAGTGACGGCGAGTTTTCGCGCTGATCTCAGAACTAGAGAGAGAGAGAGGGTCCGATCTGCTGTCGCCTGACTGCCGTGTGGTGGCACATCGGCAGCCAAAGCCACAAACAACTGCGATGGCAGGGCGCTTACCGCCGAATTGACGGCCAGGACATGCAGCACTGAGATGGTAGTAGGATTCGATGCGCTGGGCGGCTGAACCCTTGGTGACTGTCGTGCGTGCATGTGGTGAGGCGTGATTGTATGCCAGCGCACCGCAACCGATCACTAAGAGTATTTGATGTCGTAAAGCGACCGAAATATATGTACCAAGAGGGTGCTTGAGCAGCTTTTCTGTCAAGAGGACGTCGAACGAAGCGCATGGAGAACAAGAGTAAACAGCGACTACAACTACCTGTTTTGTACCTGTGTGAAAAACGACCACAAGCTCATCAGCGGAGCGCGTTGCGTCGAGTTGCGGAGACCGAACCCAAACCTAATACTAAACCATGCGAAATACGGATTACATGTCAGGCGTGATCGCAACTCTGAAGATTGAGCACGGTGAAGACAACAACATATACCAGTACGTCCAGGCAACATCGCAAGTAATTCGATACAATCACCCGGTTACTACGCGGCTGTGGCATTTTACTCGAAAAATCTCGTCGTGCAGACCCAGAAATTGTCGCGCTGGTGGGTAAGCTTGTTTCTGCGGAACCTAGCTTCTGTGATAAAGTGGCTTTGGAAATTAAAATCAGTAGATGATAGCCCATACACTAGCTCCAGGTCAGACCAAGGCATGTACCAATAGTAAAGATAGATAAACTCACATTTGTGTCCCTGGATTGCCTCTTTGTCGATCGCCGGCCATAGATACAAGGCTGTAATCGACTTTGGTCCAAGCGTCATTCAACGCTGTTGCAGAGGTATATTTATGGTATTTTTATATAGAGATATGTAACACAGCTCATGTATGCAAATTCTTTCAGACTTAGGCCCAAGTACTTTATTAGCATAAACGCCCCTCTGAGCCACACATAAATCGACTTCATAAATCGACTTCCTTCACAAATCACGCACACTAAATAGCATACACGCATAAAACAATTGGCATATATATATGAATCACTGGTCGAACTATCGAAGTTCTTTAAGTCCCATATATAACAATAGATGCACTTATTGCCGTACAAAGTCGCCTTTGAACAAACAGACATTGACTCAATGGAGGTACGCTGGGATGATGTGCGAGTGCTCGCAACCATTTGACACGGTGCGAGAGGCCAACATACAACAGCCGCATATTCATCTCTTCAAGGGAACGAGTTGCTCGTTCCTCGTGAGGAGAAGCTATGAATACGTCTCATAGACGTTTGATAGGCAAATGCCCTTGTCATGTATAAATCAATAATCCTTCATTTTTTCAGTGCAATCTTGCCCCTGGGAACTCTCTAACGGTAGCACCTCTTCGCCGAATCATGGCTTATTCGCATGCATCAATACGCAAGAATATTCATTCACACTCATAAGGATCTCGGGGTGCGATCCAAAGCGCAATATCCAATACAGGATAGCAATACATACTCATCGTTCAGGCTAAATATAGACATACACAGATTTCACACCTTTCATACTCAGACAAATGCATACCGGAGCGGTTGCCACTCAACCGCCATACCTGCCGGCCAGAAATCGTACGCACCAACTTACCGAAGGGTCTTAGGCTTGGAGTTCTTGCGCTTGGTCAGCAGGCGAGAGCGTCTGGGATGGTAAAACGCACACTGAATTGTTGTCTTTTAAGTATAGAGAAGGACATCAATGAACAAAAAGATCTGAGAGAAAAGCGACAATTCTTACCGGCAGGGGACCTCCAAAGTGTGATAAACCTGCAGTAAGGTGATTCAAGTATTACGAAACACTGCGGGAATCTATTGTCAAGACTTGACAACGACCTCTTCGGGAGATCGACCGAGTCTGGATACAGTCGTGCGACATCTGAAGGATTGTGTCTCGAATATGCTGATGTGATATACGCCAAACTTGAAGGTGACCTGACGTGGTGCACATCAGGCACCACTCTCATAAAAGATATTCGGCAAGAATGATGAAACCGGAGATCAATTGTGCCCGAAACCGGATTGAAAGAGTCGCCTATATCACAAGCGCCCCCGTTAGGATGTGACGTCGCGAAATGACTGATCGTGCTGATCCCACTATGAATTCATTCATGACCGAGCGTATTTCTCGTCTGACCTAAAAAATCTGTGGAGCTAGCAACTCTGACCGTTCCCTAGATGATATCCCTGATGATTCAAAACTTGATGCGCAAACAGGGCTGATTAGACTTTATCAATCTGTTGACTTAATCCGTTCATTTCGGATTCATCGTCAAAACGATGAATCCGAAATGTAATCTCTGCCCAAACCATCATCTCAAAACGATGATTGTTTCGATGATGGTTTGGGCAGAGATTACGGACCGCCAATTGTTCGCGTCGTTGTTGACAACGCATCGGAGTACAGCAAATTTTGTGATAATCATTGGCGTTAGTATCATGATGTGTTCTCAGAAGGATGATTGATCCTGACATACGGCCTAGTTCGTAAAGTCCGGGAATTGATAAACGCACCTCCCGAGGTGATAGCCGCACACCCCCCCTCCCCAAGAAAATAGGAACAGGGGTATCGCATCCTATATATATAATTTCGAAAAAGCGTTGACTCTAAAAAAACAATGCCATTTACACGTCTTTTCTTGGTATTGATGTGGGTCAACCGCGCGGAGTCTTATCAGCGTTGGCAAGGAATGTATCTTGTGGTGCGCAAATCACAGAGTTCATTTTGAAAGCTGATGTCGTCATAGCAACGCCTTCAAGCAATGCCGAATACGAAACGACTTGGGAGCTTCCATGCCATCCGATTAAACGATTTCCGACTCCAAAAGACGCGCAACGGGCAATCAATGCATCGCTCGAGAGCACGGCTACGCGGTTGTGGTGCAGCTCACTTACAATGACAAGAACCGACAGCGTCGAAGCCTGTTGTGCGCATGTGATCGGCACGGGCAAAAACGGGCGAGTCTGGCACGTCCAGGTGCGAAGTGCCGCAATAACACACCAACACAGCGGTGTGGATGCCCCTGGTTGTCAACGTAATACGTGTGAGGCAAGACGGCTCCTCGGTCGTTGAGCAACGGGAAACGACGCAACACACAGTCATCCACCAACATTGATACCGTCTTCGCATCCTATCTGTTCACCATCATCGAAGTGTCGGGGTGAACACTACACTCCATGTTGCCCAAGTGTTTTTGCGCGGCTAAATGGAGCCGGATTTCATATGGGCCCTCAATCATCTCAAGAAAATGCTGGTGGAGCTAGAGATCCCAAGCCCGAAGGTGTTCGTTGTCGACCGTGATCTCGCGCTGCTCAACGCACTGGAGCGCGTTTTCCATCAAGTGACGGTGTTTTTGTGCATCAGGCATATCATCAAGGATGTTGAGAAGCATGCCCGAACGCGCACGTTTCCTCAGGAATCAGATCCGGAAGGTCGATCCCTCGCGCTCCGAATGGCGCGACTCAGCCGAACACCGAACGTTCTGTCAAGCATTCGTCACGCATTGTACGCGTCAAGCGAGGAAGAGTACGACATCAGGCACAATCAGCTCCACTTGCTGTCCGGTACTGAGGCTGCTTATATCGATGACTCCGTGGCTCGACATTTAAAAGCAGCGCATTGTCCGCTGTTGGACAAACAAGCTGATGCATTTTGGTATGCAGACCACGTCAAAGTCCAAAGGCCGCCTTCAATGCCAGCTTTAAAACTGGTTCATCCCACCACACGACATTTCGACTGTCTCACAGACGAGGCGAGGATGTATCCATCGAATCAATGATTCCTGATGAAGTGACAGACCATACCCCTGATAATAAAATATTTTTTAGTAATTATTAGATTAATATATATATTTGTATTAAACAAGGAAAAAGGGACTCGAACTTTGTTCGTCATCGTGTCAATCATTTAGTCGATTCGCGCTCGTCACGAATCATTTAGTCGACCACTATTCGTCGTATACAGGAAAAAGCGGCAGCTAGTAGATACCAACGAATGCAGCTGTGGAAAGGCAGCTTGGATCCGGTCGAATCGATTGTCGAATGGCTACTGCATATCGGTCAGACCACATGTCACCCACATGTCCCGTGACTTCAGTTAGATGGTCCTGACTCCAACGATTATACCAGATGGTCGGCACCACGAACCCAAGGCACTTAACTTGCTCGGTTCATAAACAGAAGCGTAAAGTAAACAAGTAGGATGAACCAAAGCATACCAAACTCATCCAGGACGCTGGATTGCCCAACGGCAGATCACGATATCACCTTGTGTGACCAAATGCTCGTTAGAATAAAGTTAACAAGACATCGAACACATACGCTCTTTGATAAATGACTGTCGGTAGGGCATGACAACACCGTCACTTCTATTCATTCGTTCAGATGGATCAATTGAAATATTTGCGCCCCACGAATACTCACTGCATCAAATTCGTTTTTAACTCAATGTGTGATATGTGCAATGATTTATGAGAATTGTGATTGATGTGACACATTTTGTATGCTAATTAGGTACTCGTGTAACGGGAAAAGACGTCCAGAATATGATACAACGGATCAAGAACGGAGTAAGGGCGGAGTCTATTGAAGTGCGATTGCGTTCGGTTCTTCAGGGGTTCCAGATGCCACGAAAGGAAACGTGGCCAAGGTTTATGCGGACGACGAAGACACTTCGTGGTGCATCACCTTTTAAACCCTAGGCATGAAACGCATGTTTGCTACATTTTCCAGATATTGTGATGGTTGATGCAACTCACTACACGGACGATCTTCGGTACAAGCTATTGAGTTTTATAGTACACCACTCGTCTGGAAAAAGAAAATTTGTGCTACACACGCTCGTCGATTAAGAGACATTAAGAAATATTCGTAGCGGGATCGATGCGTTCAAGCGGCAGAATGCTGGATGGGAAAACATGCAGGTATTTGTGGTACATAAATCTGGATAATTTACTGATTTTAGATTACGTCTTACGCGTCGAATTATTTGAAGGTTGATAAAGACACGAATGAAATTGAGTCTTTAAAAGGCTGTTTCCAAGACGCTCGCGTATCGTTGTGCCAATTCCATGTGCTCAACTACTTCCGTGCATCGTATGGCGTTCGCAAATACGGAGGAGGCATATTTGGATGCTCGCGATATATTACAGGAGTACTACGTAAGCGAGCTCGATCAGACACACTCGAGCAATATCCACATGCATTTGAAACATATTTTTCGAGAACTGCGATTTTTGTCGGGAAATGCGGGTGAAGTGTCTCCGGGGAGATTGTCCTCATTTGGGTAACAATACGAGTAATCGTCTCGAAAACGCATGAGGGAAATTAAAGCCTTCACTTAACCGACATATAAGAATGGATGAGTGCGTCTAGATCATTCTTTAGTCTCAACTTCTTCGTGAGCGGGAGTTCGACAGCAAAATGGAGGTATGTGGCATGAATCGAGATGGATTTTTTTGGTGTTATGTATGTAGGATATTCGCTCTATCGTTTACTCAAACTACGACTGTGGGATGCAAGGGCTCTTGAACATTTCGTCTAGGCACGCTACCGAGCTTGTTGAGATTGAGTATAATTATGCCCTAGTGGTATTTAATCTGTTGGTATATTGTGACATATCACGTGGACACATGTAACATTTTGTGTGAACGTTTGTTTTAGCTTTGCTTTATGAAGTGGTATTCTCCGATTTCGCAGCCAGAAATGGTTGAACGACGTTTGCATTAAATATTTTAAGCTGCATTAGAACTTGTACTCTGGAACCATGAGTTACATTGGCCCAACGATATTTGCCAACCTTTATTCACAGAATATTACGCGCGATCACGAGCTGAAACCACTTTTCTATTAAACTTCAGAGTATATCGTCATACCGATCAATATCGGTAGCTCTCATTGGGCTCTCATCGTGACTGCGCCCACTTTCAGTGCCAATGCTGACGAAGACGTAGACTTGAAAGATTATGCGTCTGCTTGGGCTTGCAGATGGTACGCTTGCTGTGAGAATATGTGGGCTTTCAGAGTCAACTGCGTGAGGTGTTATCGTTAGACATTGGGATGTCAAAGCGATTAGCCATTGGTTAACGGGCTCACCTCTTTGCGTTCGTCTTGAGCCTGTAGGGAAAAAATGTTTGCCAAGATGGATCTGATGCGAGACGTTACAGTGTTTGATGTGCAGGCTCATGTTTCCAAGCATATCGGAAAAGTGATTGATTGCTTCAGCCAGTTGAGGCACATTGAAGGCAAATGATGGGAGCAACGAGACTATTACAACTGAGGTGTGATTGTTTTCTATTTATATAGAGCGTTACTTGACCACGGAGTCACCCGAAAAACTGAGAGGTCCATCGCTTCAGCAACAGGGATTGCGCTATCTGATGCAAATCATTAACCATTCGAGAAATCAGGCTGAAATTCGAGTCGCGCTTATTTAATAACTTAGGCTTGTTGTGTTTGTGTTAAATGTAATATGGGTTAATCTTATCATGATTTTTCGTTCACGCATCCAGTAAATTTTGTGTGAAATTTTCGAATAGAAAATACCTAACCGTTTCGAAAGCTTTGCAAGCCTCTATTAGAAGCAAGTTTTGGTTTCGGATTTTAAACAGTAAAAAGACTCAGCAAGAAAGGGTTCTGGATCCATTTTAAAGAGATGACTTCGTGGTTGTCTTTCCTGAATCTCCACATTGCAAAGCACTCATACAACCTCCTGCTCCTTCGAATTGCAGTTCCAGTGTTTACGGAACATACGCTTCTCGGATT
>JAADVW010000105.1:0-65399 GCA_023335875.1 Elongisporangium prolatum | reverse complement strand
TAGATGCAGGCATCATTGCGTCTCTCGAGTGTATCTACCGCCAAAGACACATGACTTTGGCGTGCACGCTAGATGAGCTGGGGTGCTCTGACCTATATACGCAGAACCTCAGACAGGCAATGGCTATGATCCAAGCTACATAGGGCGATGTTCGGCAATCAATATTGTCAATTGCTGGCGGCACTGCAACATTTTGTACCAGCACGCACAGAACGTGCCCCCTGAGATAGACATTACGGTACGCCTTAGTCGGACGAAGCTTAAACCTCCAGTACCTTATAGTTCTGTTTTTATAAAAATATAGGTTTTATGGGTTTTTCAGGGAGTGCAGTAGATGGGTTTTGACTGTTGCCACTCATTCACCACACGAACCAATTGAATGTTCTCGTCGATAGCAATGCACCGCGTTTTGAAATTTGCAATCTATTTTTCATCAGCAAATAAAGTGTCGATCATATCAAAAGTAGGTGGTTTTTTGGCTTGTTATCTGAGCCAGACTAGTAGAGATGCGAGTCATCACTTGCGCCAGGTCTGGATCGACACCCTAGATCCCCAGCACTTGACTTCAGTAAACGCTGCATCCCCCTGATCTGCAGCCAGGCTGCCAGTTCCAATCTGGTCTGGAACTCTTTCAGTCGCGATGTCGCTTTTGGCGATCCGCCAAATGGATCTCCATCTTGTGAGTAATGGCTCAGCAACGTGTGAACCACGATAGATATTAAGCTATTACAGTCGACTGTACAGTACACTACGACATATAGAAGCTCGTCTGCAGACCTTGCTTCGGCCTGCTGTGTCTGCCAACGTGCGTGAGCTTCTTCCTCTGGAAGCTCTCGGTCGCTGGCAACGGAGCGCAATTGGGAGACAGACTTCACTCTTCCTTCGAGTGGGAGCTGATCTAGTGAGCGACCGGCACGATGCGAGCCATAATCGGGCTCTTCGGAGGCAGAGACGTCGACAGATCGTACGACAAGTCCTGGCCAGGCAGCATCTCGCAGTGGAAGTGCGCGATCAGACTCACAGCAACGGTTTTCATTTCCATGAGCGCCAGGTTCATGCCCACGCACACACGCGGCCCAGCGTTGAACGCTGCAAACTTGTAGGACGACATGGGGATCAGCCTGCCCGTGCTAGCGTCAATCCAGCGCTCGGGCATGTACTCCTTGGCGTCCTTGCCCCAGACACTCTCCATGCGACCGAGCGTGTAAGTCGACACGCCGACAGTGTCACCCTTCCTGATGAACGTGCCATCGCTCATCTCGACGTCGCGGTTGGCCATCTTCTGGCTGGACGGCAGCGCCGGATGGAGACGCAGTGACTCCTTAAGCGCGGCCTCAAGGTAGTGAAGCTCCTGCGTCTGCTCCATTGTGGGTGTGGTCACTTGGCCCGAGGCCACTTGCGGCAGATTTCGTGCGATCTCATCGCGGATCTCGCGCTCCACTCGTGGGTTCTGCATGAGCTCAGTAAAGAACCAAGTGAGAGCTTGCGCCGTGGTGTCGCGACCGGCGATGAGAAAGTTGATCACAATATCGCGCACCATCTTGATGTCCACGTCCTCGTTGTCCTTGCTATCGAGGAAGAGCGAGATTATGTCGGACTTCTTGGGCGATTGGTCGTCCTGGCTCGCACTCGCGCGCTTCTGCAGCGTCTCGGAGATGATGTTGCACACCATTTCGTCCAGCACCTGCACGTTCTCCTTCATCTCATGCTCCATGCCGATATCGAGCCATCGCTGCAAGCGCCAGAACCACCACGGACGCACGAAGCGCTGGAACAGGATCCGCTGCGAGCTGTTGAACGCGTGCTCGAAAGGATGCTCCTGGTCGTCGCTCAGGCCGTTGAGCTTGAGGCCAAAGCCAATCTCGGCGAAGACTTCAAGGATGAATCGGTGGAAGAGCTTGCCGAGATCCACGGGCTCGTTTGTGTGCGCAGCCTTGTCGAAGATCGAGTGCATCGTCGGCACTAGCGCATGGACTGACTTGGTCATTCCCTCACGCAGCGCTCGCGAGTTAAACAGCGCCATGGTGGCCTTGCGCTGACGCACCCACTTGGCACCGTCCACAGCGAAGATGCCTTCGCCCAGCAGATCGCGTACGTTCTCAGCCAACAGCGGTCCCTTGTCGAAGGTGTCGAAGTGGCGCTTGAACACGTCTTCGAAGATCTCGGGTGACGAGAAGAAGAGAACGCGGGGCCGGCCCAGCGTCTTGAACTCATACGGCTGGCCATGTGCGCGCTCACTCATCTCGAGATGCCAGTCGTGGTACCGATGGATGTTCATGGCCATCTCTAACGTGTCGCCCAGAAACGGCAGGCGCTTGGCTGAGTGCGTGACCACGGCCGTGGGCTTCCAGCAGGCTGTGGCCCAAAGGTCGTAGCCCCAGCGGAGCACCTGATAGGCCACCAGCATGAGCGGCAGCGATTGCAACCAGTCGAACGAATTCGGAAACAGCATTGTATCGGAAGATGGAAACGAAGAAGAACCGCGAGGCTCTTGGTATCAAGCACGAGGCCGATTGGGTTGTGAGCCGTTGGATGACTCTCTCTGCTGAGCCTCGACAGACAGGACTAACAAGGCAAACGGCGCTCTTCTACGTATGGGACAAGAGAAGCCACCTCCGATCGGAGTGATCTCAGTGGATGGACTCTGGCTCTCGCTTGCAAGACGTTGATGCCCCCGCCAGCGTACAGTACACCACTGAACTAGCTCGTCAAGAGCTGCATACTTGAGAGAGAAAACGCAAACGAGAGAGGACATGATTACCAAAGAGCACACACACGCATAGAGGGAAGGACGCATGCCTACAGTACGTGTTCATGGGCGAACAACCGGCTTTGGCGTTCACCCATGAAGCTGCAAATCCTGCAGATTCGCAATCGGTATCTAGCCATGTCAGAGCTTCTTTTGCGAATGACACTGGCATACCACCTCTTTTTGTTAAATATGCATGTGTTTACTCAATTAAAGCGATCTGATTGGCTAGAAGCGCATCTTGGAGTTATCAACCACACGACTGCTCTCAATACAGGACCTAGTCAGACACTCATCACTTTTCACTGATATCTGCAGGGACGACTTGCACCATCAAAGGACCTTTCATGGGTAACGTCAGCGAAAAGTCGTACGTGATCTCCTGGCCAGGCACGATCTGCAGCTGGAACTTGCTCAGCACACTCGCGGCCAAAATCTTCATCTCGAGCATGGCCAAGTTCATACCCAGACACATGCGCGGGCCCGCGTGGAACGAGTTGAACTTGTAGGCCGAGACTGCAGTGATCTTGCCGGTTTGGACGTCAATCCACCGCTCAGGCTTGAACTCTTTCGCGTCGAGGCCCCAGACGTGCGGCATCCGGCCCATTAAATACGACGACACGCGCACGAGCGATCCTTTCTTCACGAACGTGCCGTCACAGAGCACTGTGTCTCGATTCGCCTGCTTGGAGTTCATGGGCACGGACGGGTACAAGCGCAGGGTTTCTCTCAATGCTGCCTCGAGATAGACCAAGTGATGAGTCTGCTCCATGGATGGAGCTGCGATAACGCCGGAGACCAGCTCCGGCAGTTGGCTGCTTAGCTCTGCGCGGATCTTCTGCTCCACATTCGGATGCTCACTCAACATGTAGAAGAACCAGCTCAGCGCCTGCGCTGTTGTATCGCGCCCTGCGATCAGGAAATTGACCACGATGTCGCGCAGAAAGACCGGGTCGACAGACGCCTTGTCGCTATAGAAGCTACCGACGTTGTCCAAAAAGAGCGAGACAATGTTCGAGTGCCCATCGCGACGGCGCGATAGATTTGTTGGCTGCGGATGATTACGATTCTCCAGTGACTGCGCGATGATGCGCAGCACCGTGTCGTCAATCAGTCGGATTTTCTCCTTCAGCTCTCGTTCATAGCCAATGTTAAACCAGCGCTGCGTCTTCCAGAACCATTTAGGGCGGATAAAGCGAGTGATCAACAGCCGCTGAGCGCTGTCGAACGCTGCCTGGAACGGATGCTCTTCATCTGCGTCCAGATAGCCCAACTCCACGCCAAAGCCGATCTCTGTGAACGCCTCCATGGTGAACCGGTTGAGCAGCCGCACCATTGGGACTGGCTGTTTGGTGTCTACAGAGCGCTGCAGGATCGAATCGAGCACAGGGAGCAGCTTGTGCACGCTCTTGGTCATGGAGTCGCGCAGCGCGTTGGCTGTGAACAGGTTGCTGGCCGTCTTCCGCTGACGAACCCACTTGTGTCCGTCGACTGCGAAAATCCCGTCGCCTAGAAGGTCCTGCAGCACGTCGTTCTGGTTCTCGCCCTTGTCAAAGCACTCGAACTGGGTCTTGAGCACGTCCTCAAAGAGCTCGGGGGTCGTGGCCACAAACGCCTTGGGGCGGCCGATCATGGTCGAGAAAAACACGCGACCCTGGAACTCCTCGGCTTTGGCTACCATCCGCTCTCGGATGCCCTTGCGGAAGAACATGACGTTGATGAAGTTGCCCAGCACAGGCAGCTCACCGGGCGCTTGCGGCACTGGTCTTGCCTTGCGCTCCAAGTCCGACATGGCAAGCCAACGATAGAGCCATAGCACCAGCTGCCACACGGTGATCGCCAGTAGAGCGACCTGCAGCGCCACGGACCAGCCACTGGCGCCGACGGAAGGCGGAGAGACCAAGAGGAAGGACAGCATGAGCGTTTGGAGCTAAGTCACAGTTTGTGCTTGAAGCTGAGACCACACAGTGAGATGATGGAGGGTTAGGTCTGCCCTGATCGAGAACAAGAGTGATGGATGGGTGACTCGAGTTTGTAACAGGTGTGGCAAAATGATTTGGGTTTTTGAGCGAATGTTTTGTGAGGAACTGTACTGTGAACCTGCAATATCAAATGCTACTCTGTATTACTGAAAACTAGTGTGCTGTGTTTGCCACAGCTGGACAGATTATGCTCCACGGACAGCTATATGACCTACATGACCATGTAAAGGGCTTTAGTTTTGTGAGTGTTAGGGGAAAACGCAACAGACAGAAGGCAAGCAGGCATAAACAAATGCCCGCTTTGCATGGAGTGGATCTGTTGCAAATTCCTAAGCTGTGATGCTGTGAATCAACTCTATTCGCGCATTCCAGTGGTTCTTACGGACTTTATCCATAAATACTGACAGAGTGGGACAGTTGACGCTCTGGTAATCGACTGACCTGCCGTCCGATCGTCGTGGCTCAACTGCAGCAAGCAGCAGCCAGGCAGAAGTCCTGAGGATTGAAGAGCCAATCGTCCAGCCCAAGACAAAGGCTCATGTTGCATGAGTCATGTACGAACTAACAGCAGACAACGCGTGCTTTTGTAACCACCTCCATGCATCGACTTGCGATCCATCAGCGTTTCTGAGACCAAATGTCACAAGCGTAACATCTGGACAGCAAACATAAAACCTCAAGGTTATATCCTGTGCTTGGCTCCATTTGCGTGTCATTGCCCAAGGTACCTCAAGCCAGCCCCATCGATCCGAGATGCTGACGCTGGAGGCCATGCTCACGCCCGAGAACGCGCCCATAGCAGCCATTGCGGCCTTCGTGGTCGTCCAATTGGCCTCGTGGCTCTACGAGTACGTCACGATGCCGCCCGAGGCCAAGAACGCACGCAAGCTGCGCACGCTGCCGTACTCACTGCCGATTCTCAAGGACACCATCACGATCATCCGCAATGCGCATCGACTGCACGACTTCCACGCCGAGAACGCCAAGACCGGCAACGGTGTGCCTCTGCGCTGGCAGCTCATTGGGCGCCCGCCTGTAATCGAGCTCATGACGCCAGAGCAGCTGGAAGACGTGCAGAAGACCCACAACGACTGCTTTATCAAAGGACGCTTCCAGCAGGCCGGCTTGGGCGATCTGCTGGGTGACGGCATCTTCATCGCCGACGGAGCCAACTGGGTGCACCAGCGCAAGACGGCAGTGAACCTGTTCTCCACGCGCATGCTGCGTGACCAGATGGGCAAGACTGTCTATCGGCTCATGGGCGTGATGCAGAACCGATTGACCAAGGCGCAATACGATTACAAGCAAGTGGATCTGGCCGATCTGCTCAGCCGCTTTACGATCCAGGCGTTTGCAGAGAACGGCTTCGGCGTCGACTTTGACTGCCTCGGCCGCGAGGACAACCATCCGTTCATGGATGCGTTCGATCGATCGCAGCAGATCCTGCTGCAGCGCTTTGTGCGTCCCGAGTGGTTCTGGTCCTTCCAGCGCTGGGCCAACATCGGACTGGAGAAGGAGCTTAAGGGCCATATCAAAGTGATCAACGACACAGTCTTCGACGTGATCTCCAAGTCGCTCGACGAGCGCAACAAGGCCGCGGCCACCAAGACTGCAACTGGAGAGAAGAAGATGGACATCATCTCGCTGTTCCTGGACAGCCAGAAGAAGCTGCCGGACGGAACCATCGAGCCGTTCGACCCCAAGTTCCTGCGCGACATCACGCTCAACTTCCTCGGTGCTGCACGTGACACGACGTCCGTGTCGCTCAGCTGGTTCTTCTACGAGTTGACCAACCACCTGGAGATCGAGCGCAAGCTGCGTCAGGAGATGAACGAGAAGCTGCCCGAGCTCATGCGTGGCGAGATTGACTGCGCGTCGCTGGACCAGGTCTCGGAGCTCGTGTACCTGGAGGCGGTGATCAAGGAGACGCTGCGCGTGCATCCGCCGGTGCCGGACAACATTCGCATGTGCCAGAAGAGCGTCGTGCTACGAGACGGCACGTACATCCCTGAAGGCACTACTGTGGCATTCCACAACTACACGCTGGGCAAAATGGAGTACATCTGGGGCCCGGACGCGGAGGAGTTCAAGCCTGAGCGATGGATCGACGAGACCACGGGCAAGCTCAAGGTCATCTCGGCCTTTCAGTTCAACGCGTTCCTGGCCGGTCCGCGTATCTGCATTGGCATGAATCTGGCGCTCATGCAGATCAAGATGGTATCCACCAGTCTACTTAGCCGCTTCCACTTCGAACGCATGTCCAAGGAGCCGATGCACTATCAAATGGCCATCACGCTCATGATGAAGGACCCGTTCATGGTGCGCGTGCGTCCTGCCGCTGCCTTCGCCTAAGTTTTTTTAACTATATATAATTGCAATTGATGCATTCCTCTGGTCTACGGACTTCATGTAGCGATTAAATCCTGTGGTTGCGCTGCATGCGTCACTGCGTGGCAGGCCGCATAGAGATGCGTCCATACCCATACAGGATCAAGCAGTGGCTGGACCGCCGAGTTTCATTTGCGACGTTTGTTCCCTTCCGACTCATCTGTCAAGGTCAGCAGACGAGTCAGCTCCCCATCAGACCAAACGCACATTGTTCACATATATGAAGGATAAACACATAACCCTACAAAACATTACTGCGATAGGGTTGAAAAGTCACTTTACCATCAAAAAGGATGAATATAGTGTATGTCATGATTTGAAATACGTGAACAGACCAACGGATACCGTGGGACGTGCCAGAGATCTCACCATGAAGGATCTCGGGCACTCCCTCCTCTTCACTGAGTACTCAAGTTGTCACCACGTCCGCAACCGAGCAGCTATCAGCAGCAGCCACCATCATGCTGACTCTGGATGCCATACTCACGCCCGGCAACGCACCACTCACAGCCTTTGCGGCTGTATTGGCCTTCCAGGTCGCATCCTGGATCTACGGCTACGTCACGATGCCTGCTGAGCAGAAGAACGCCAAGAAGCTCAAGCGCATGCCCGGATCACTGCCATTTTTCTGGGATACGTTCACGATCCTGCGCAATTCAGAGCGGCTCTACGACCTCCACTTGGAGAACGCTAAGCGCAACAACGGCGTATCTACGGAGTGGAAGATCCTAGGCCGACCACCGATCATCGAGCTGGTGACGCCGCAACAGATTGAGGACGTGCAGAAGACTTATAACGATTGCTTCATCAAGGGCGAGTACATGCTGACCGGTTTACATGATCTGCTGGGCGACGGCATCTTCAACGTCGATGGCGCCAGTTGGGTGCACCAGCGCAAGACATCCGTGAATCTGTTCACGACCCGCATACTACGCGATCAGATGGCCAAGACAATGTACCGACTTCTAGGCGTGGTGCAAGGTCTGATGCAGACTGCGTGTGACGAGGGAGAGCTCTATGACCTGACCGACATGCTCAACAAGTTCACGATCCAGGCGTTCGCAGAGAACGGATTCGGCATCGACTTTAATACGCTGGGCAAGAAGGAGCAGCATCCATTCACAGAGGCATTCGACCGATCGCAGCATATCCTATTGCAACGCTTCATGCGCCCCCGTTGGTTCTGGACCTTCCAGCGCTGGGCCAATCTCGGTATTGAAGCTGAGCTTAGGACCCACCTCAAGGTGATCAACGACATGGTCTACGACGTGATCTCCAAGTCGTTGGAAGAGCGCAACAAGGCTGCGGCTACAAAGATCACCGGTGGGGAGAAGAAGTTGGACATCATCTCGCTGTTCCTGGACAATCAGAAGACGCTGCCGGACGGAACGATCGAGGCTTTCGACCCCAAGTTTCTGCGTGATATCACGATCAACTTCCTTGGTGCAGCGCGTGACACGACGTCTGTGTCGCTCAGTTGGTTCTTCTACGCTTTAATGAACCACCCAGAAGTGGAGTGCAAGCTGCGCAAGGAGATGAACGAAAAGCTGCCTGAGCTTATGAGTGGCAAGATCACGGCTCCGTCAATGGATATGATCTCGGATCTCGTGTACTTGGACGCCGTGGTGAAAGAAGTTCTGCGCTTGTACCCGCCAGTAGCAAGTGACATTCGCATGTGCCAGAAGAGCGTCGTGCTATCCGACGGCACGTATGTTCCGGAGGGCACAACTGCGGCGTTCCAGAACTACACGCTTGGCAAGATGACGTACATCTGGGGCCCAGATGCGGAGGAGTTCAAGCCTGAACGATGGATGGATGAAGCTACAGGCAAGGTCAAAGCCATCTCAGTGTATCAGTTCAACGCCTTTTTGGCTGGTCCTCGCATCTGCATAGGCATGCAACTGGCGTTGATGCAGATCAAGATGGTGGCCACCAGTCTGCTCAGCCGATTTCATCTGGATTACGCGAACAAGGAGCCCATGACGTACAAGATGGCGCTCTTATACGTCATGAAGGACCCGCTCATGGTGCGTGTGCGTCCTGCTGCCAGCTTCACCTAAGAATTAGGCTGACATAAGCTATAAATCTGGAGATGCTCCATTAATAACGACGACATTCTTACCAAGAATTGCGCAGGCTGAAGTATGTATCACGTGGCAGAAGGCGCGTCCACAAAAGTGTACAGTACAGTATCAGTGATCAAGTGGATCTGGACCTCCAAGAGTTGTGACTCTTCTGTCTTTACGCTGCCGCACGCCAGAGTTTTTTCAGCCGTAATACAACCTTTATCTGAGCACAACCTAAACAAGACAATATATAAAGTTTACACCTGTTTTCTGGATAAATACAGAAACACAGAAAACAGCAGACAACAATGATGTGAAGTATGTGAAATAAACCTAAACCTTCATTTAAAAGTACGTTTGTTGCCGAACATGAGCAACTTCGTCAATCAGGTTGAGGTTTTATGGCTGCCTGTTTCACTGCAATTGTTACTGTAGTGCCACCCAACTTGTGTTACCCAAGTTCGCATCATCGAAGAACTGCAGTCTTCGCTCCGTTCCCATTTCTCAAGTTGCCTCCGCGCCCGCAGCCAAGTGACCTCCAGTACCAGCCACCATCATGCTGACTCTAGACGCCATGCTCTCGCCCAGCAACGTGCCGCTGACAGTCTTCGCGGCCTTCGTGGCCTTCCAAGTCGCGTCCTGGGTCCTGAACTACGTCACAATGCCTGCTGAGCAGAAGAACGCCAAGAAGCTCAACCGAATGCCCGGCTCGCTACCTTTCTTCCGCGACACGTTCACGGTCTTGGCCCACGCAGATAAGCTCTACGATCTCCACTTGGCGAACGCCAAACGCGGCAACGGCGTGTCCACGGAGTGGAAGATCCTGGGCCGTCCGCCTGTGATCGAGCTCGTGACGCCACAGCAACTTGAAGACGTGCAAAAGACCCACAACGACTGCTTTATCAAGGGAGAGTACATGCAGGCCGGCCTGGGCGATCTGCTGGGTGACGGCATCTTCATAGCCGACGGAGCCAGTTGGGTGCACCAACGCAAGACGGCTGTGAACCTGTTCACGACGCGTATGCTGCGTGACCAGATGGGCAAGACAGTCTATCGCCTACTGGGCGTGATACAAAACATGATGCAGACTGCGTGCGACACTAACGAGCTGTTCGATATGACTGACATGCTCAACAAGTTCACAATCCAGGCGTTCGCAGAGAACGGATTCGGCATCGACTTTGACACACTGGGCAAGAAGGAGAAGCACCC
Source organism: Elongisporangium prolatum (assembly GCA_023335875.1). Taxonomy (NCBI): domain Eukaryota; phylum Oomycota; class Peronosporomycetes; order Pythiales; family Pythiaceae; genus Elongisporangium; species Elongisporangium prolatum. The sequence continues at coordinate 55,002 of JAADVW010000105.1, read as the reverse complement.
GTTCATGGAGGCATTCGACCGGTCGCAGCATATCCTGCTACAGCGCTTCATGCGTCCTCGCTGGTTCTGGTCTTTCCAGCGCTGGGCTAATCTCGGTATCGAGGGCGAGCTCAAGACGCACCTCAAGGTGATCAACAACACGGTCTACGACGTGATCTCCAAGTCGCTGGAAGAATGCAACAGAACGGCCGCCGTCCAGACGTCCGTGGGCGAGAAGAAGATGGACATTATCTCGCTGTTCCTGGACAACCAGAAGAAGCTGCCGGACGGAACGGTCGAGCCCTTCGACCCAAAGTTCCTGCGTGATATCACGCTCAACTTCCTAGGCGCTGCGCGTGACACGACGTCTGTGTCGCTCAGTTGGCTGTTCTACGCGTTAATGAATCACCCAGAAGTGGAGCACAAGCTGCGTCAGGAGATGAGTGAGAATATGCCGGACCTCATAAATGGCAAGATCACGGCTCCGACCATGGATATGGTCTCGGACCTCGTGTACCTGGACGCCGTGGTCAAGGAAACGCTTCGCGTTTATCCTGCACTGGCCGGCAACATTCGCATGTGCCAGAAGAGCGTCGTGCTGTCCGACGGTACATACGTCCCCGAAGGCACAACTGTGGCATTCCAGAACTACACGCTGGGCAAGATGGAGTATATCTGGGGGCCTGACGCGGAGGAGTTCAAGCCTGAGCGCTGGATTGACGAGACCACTGGCAAGCTCAAGGTAGTTTCAGCATACAAGCACAACGCGTTCCTCTCTGGCCCTCGCATTTGCATCGGCATGAACTTGGCGCTCATGCAGATCAAGATGGTGGCCTCCAGCATTCTGAGCCGATACCACCTCGAGTACGCGAACAAGGAGCCCATGACGTACAAGATGGCCATCGTGTTTATGATGAAGGATCCGCTCATGGTGCGTGTGCGTCCGGCTGCCTCGTTCGCTTAGACGTTTGCAAACCGATACTTTATGTCTTTTATAAACTCCAATATCGTAATCCAGACTCCTTGGCGTCGACAAAGACCTTTCTGACGACCATGTTGAAGTGCAGCATTTAACGTTGAGGTTGAATGAGCCCAAAGATGCTTACGCACTGCAATCAATGCCGTTCTGAAGCCAAAACGCAGCCGGTGCAATCTCGGCAATGCGAGATTGCAGCGGCTGCGTTTTGGCTTCAGATGCCGCAGCATCATCTTCCTTGCACTCTTTCTGACCTGTGTCTTCTTCTGCATCACAAACTGTTATGCATGTGGACAGGTTTGAGTCCGAAAAGCCCAAGATCGGTAGCGCCCTTTCTCTTGCCGCGTTGTTGAGTTCCCAGAGGTCCAATCTCAGTCTGGACCTCTGAGAAAAACTGTGGCTGACAGGCGCCGATCCTGAAGCCATTCGTGAATCTCCGATCCAGCTGAGATGCTGACCATGCTCACGCTCAGCAATGTGCCTCTGGTGGCATTAGCCATCTTCTTAGCTTCGCAGCTGGCTTCATGGGTCTATAGCTACATCACGATGCCAGCAGAGCAGAAGAACGCGCGCAAACTCTACACTTTGCCTGGTTCCCTGCCGTTTATCCACGACACGCTCTCGCTCTGGCGCAACAGACATCGGTTCCACGACTGGAGCGTGGACAACGCCAAGCTCGCCAATGGAGTTCCCACATTGTCCAAGATCTTGGGCGGTCCGCCAGCCATTGATCTCGTGACGCCGCAGCAGTTGGAGGATGTGCAGAAGACCCACTTTGACTGCTTTGTCAAGGGCGCTATACAGCAGGCCGGCTTCTACGACCTGTTTGGAGACGGCATCATCATGGCAGAAGGCAGCAATTGGGTGCACCAGCGCAAGACAGCAGTGAGTCTGTTTAGCGCGCGTATGTTGCGCGACCAGATGACCCAGACGGTCTATCGACTATTGGGCGTCGTGAAAGAGCTGTTGCAAGACGCCCAGACCAAGCACGAACAAGTCGACCTCGTGCAGCTGTTCAGTCGATTCACGATCCAGGCGTTCGCGGAAATCGGCTTTGGCGTGGACATCAACTTCCTCGAGACCGTGGAAGACCATCCGGTGCAGCGTGCCTTCGACCGAGCGCAGCAGATCTCGCTGCAGCGATTCCTTCTGCCGCAATGGCTCTGGAGATTCCAACGCTGGGCTGATCTGGGCACGGAACGAGAAATGAAAGGCCACATGAAGGTCATCAACGACATGATCTACGGCGTGATCTCAAAATCGCTGGAGGAACGTAACAGCGCAGGTAGAAAGGCGAGTTCGAATGGCAAGCGCAAGATGGACATCATCTCGCTGTTCCTAGACAACCAGAAGACACTTCCGGACGGAACTATCGAGCCGTTCGACCCCAGACTGCTGCGTGATATCTCATTCAGCTTCCTTGGCGCGGCACGTGACACCACGGCGGCAGCTCTCAGCTGGTTCTTCTATGCCCTGAGTAACCATCCAGAGATCGAGCGGAAGCTGCGGAATGAGATGGCAGAGAAGCTGCCGGATCTCATGAGTGGCAAGATCGTAGCTCCTGCGATGGACTCGCTGCCGGAGCTGGTGTACCTGGACGCAGTCGTGAAGGAGACGCTGCGTTTGTATCCACCGGTGCCAAGCAATTTCCGCCAGTGCAAAAAAAGCGTCGTGCTTTCAGACGGCACGTTCATCCCTGAGGGCAATCTGGTCATGTTTAAGAACTACACACTCGGCCGCTTGGAACACATTTGGGGCCCAGACGCTGAGGAGTTCAAACCCGAGCGATGGATCGATGAGGCCACGGGCAAGGCCAAGACCGTATCGGCGTATCAGTTCAATGCGTTCTTGGCCGGCCCGCGCCTTTGCATTGGCATGAAAATGGCGTTGGCGCAGATCAAGATGGTCGCGACTAGCGTTATGAGTCGATTCCACTTGGAGCGCGAATCGAAAGAGCCGATCAGCTATGAAGTGGCCATTACGCTGATGATGAAGGATCCGCTCAAGGTGCGCGTAATTCCAGCCGCGTCGTTCGCTTGAACTGCTGATTGGGGTATAGACAGCGGTGGCACAAGCTTTGTCTTGACATCGTGCTCATGAAGTCTAATCTAATGTATGATACTGGTATGTGCTACAATGTGAATAGCGCTTTGCTATCGGATGGATGAAACACTGACGATGCTAAGTTCCTTACTCAGTTAGACTCACTACAGCAGAAAACCACTCCAGGTCAGGCCTGGCGGATCACGCAAAGGCCGCGGCTGGTTGCACACGCACCATGAACGGGTCCTTCATCATGAGCGTGATGGTCATGTCGTACAGGATCGGATCCTTGGACACGCGTTCAAAGTGGAACCGACTCAGACAACTGGCTGCCACCATCTTGATCTGCATCAGCGCCAGGTTCATGCCCAGACATATACGCGGACCGGCCAGAAACACGTTAAACTGGTACGCAGAGATGACCTTGAGCTTCCCAGTGGCCTCATCGATCCACCGCTCAGGCTTGAACTCCTCTGCGTCCGGTCCCCAGATGTACTTCATGCGGCCCAGCGTGTAGTTCTGGAACGCGACTGTGGTGCCCTCAGGGACGTACGTGCCGTCGGATAGCACCACGCTCTTGCGGCACATGCGGATGTTGTTGGGCACAGCCGGATACAAACGCAGTGTCTCCTTGACAGCCGCTTCCAGGTACACCATGTCTTGCAGCTGGTCCATGGAAGGAGATGCGATCTTGCCGCTCATGAGCTCCGGCAGCTTGTCCGTCATCTCCTGGCGCAGCTTCCTCTCCACGTCTGGATGATTGCTCAAGGCGTAGAAGAACCAGCTGAGTGATACAGCAGTCGTGTCTCGAGCGGCGCCTAGGAAATTGAGCGTGATGTCGCGCAACAGCTTGGGGTCGAATGGCTCGATGGTTCCGTCCGGCAGCTTCTTCTGACTGTCCAGGAATAGTGAGATGATGTCCATCTTCCTCTCGCCCACAGACGTGTGCACGGCCGCCGCCTTGTTGCACTCCTCTAGCGACTTGGAGATGACGTCGTAGACTGTGTCATTGATGACCTTGAGATGGGTCTTGAGCTCTGCCTCGACGCCGATGTTGGCCCAGCGCTGGACCTTCCAGAACCACTCGGGCCGCAGGAATCGTTGAGTGAGGATCTGTTGCGACCGATCAAACGCGCTCTGGAATGGGTGGTCCTCGACTGTCTCGAGACAGTTGAAGTCAATACCGAAGCCGTTCTCAGCAAACGCCTGGATCGTGAACCTGTTCATGAGCCTGAAGAGATGCACCTGCTCGTTCTTGTCCTGTGCGTGCTGCAACAGAGTGTGCACAATGCCCATGAGTCGACAGACAGTCTTGGCCATCGAGTCTCGTAGCATACGCGTCGTGAACAGATTCACTGCAGTCTTACGCTGGTGCACCCAGTTGTCTCCATCTGCAATGAAGATACCATCGCCCAGCAGATCTCCTAAGACCGCCTGCATGTATCGTCCCTTGACAAAACAGTCGTTGTGGGTCTTCTGCACGTCCTCAATCTGTTGTGGGGTCACGAGCTCAATGACCGGCGGTCGGCCCAGGATCATCCATCGCGTGGGTACACCGTTGCCTGTCTTGGCGTGCTCTGCATGAAAGTCGTGAAGGCGGAATTTGTTGCGAAGGATCGCGATCGTATCGTGGAGAATCGGCAGCGAGCCTGGCAGAGTGCGGAGCTTGCGTGCATTCTTCTGCTCCGCAGGCATTGTGACGAACTCGTAGACCCAAGAAGCGACGTGGAAGGCCACAAAGGCAGTCAAGGCAGCCTGAGGCGCGTTGCTGGGCGAGAGCATGGCGTCGAGCGTCAGCATCGTTCCGTTCGTCTTGTATCTGGGACGAGGAAACTTGCGTAATGGTTCCAAAGATGTAACACAGCTGCCCAGTATTGTTATACTGCAAGTGGGACATCCGTTCATTCGCGACGCTTGATGCTCACTTCAGGTTCAACCGTAATCTGTCCCACAGTATCAAGAATCGTTCCAGGACTCATGGAGATGAGCAGGATGGACTCAAGTTCCATGGGAAGAGCTCATTCTGCCGTCCAGACTGCACTCTGCTTGTTCACGCAGTAAAAGTCATCGAGGCCAGCACTCAGGGCTCAGGGCTGGACGCTCTTGTGACACTAAGGAAGACTTCCTGGTCTGATGAGGTCGCAACTCACCAAGCCAACTGGGATGATCATCTAGCGGCGCGTTGTCAGCATCGTCTGGACCTTAACCTTAAAGTGAACTGCGACCTTCCGCCCTTTGTCGAAAGCCCAGCAAAAGGTCCTTCAAGCACGGATAGTGAGCGCGACGCGTGGCCACTCAAATTGGAGAATCGCAATTATTTATAGAGTGGTGATAGGGGAACGTGGGTTTATTTTATAGAGTGCAAATGACATTCGATAAATATACTGAGCGTTTGTACTGTACTGGTGGAGTTGGAGCTCAGTCATTGACCAAGGACATCGTTTGGATGGAGATGAGCGAATGAACCCAAATGAATCCATGCCTTGAAAAGAGTGGGACAGATTACGGTTGAAAGGATCGAGCATCGTGAGTTAACGGATCCGACTGTATCAACGTGGCAGATACAACATCTGCTTCCATTGTGCAAGCTCCACTGCTCACACTAAATCGAATCCACGATGTTGAAGCTCGACGCCATGTTCTCGTCCATCAACGCGCCACTGACGGCCTTGGCTGCTTTTGTGGCCTTCCAGGTGGTCTACTGGGTCTACGAGTTCGTCACGACGCCGGCTGAGCAGAAGAACGCGCGCAAGCTCCGCACTCTGCCTGGCTCGCTGCCGTTCTTCCACGACACGTTCACAATCCTACGCAATGCGCATCGCCTGCACGACTTCATGGCTGAGGACGCCAAGACAGGCAACGGTGTACCCACGCGATGGAAGATCCTGGGCCGACCGCCGATCATCGAGCTCGTGACGCCGCAGCAGGTGGAAGACGTGCAGAAGACGCACTTCGACTGCTTTATCAAGGGCGAGTACCAGCAGTTTGGTCTGCGCGATCTGCTGGGCAACGGCATTTTCATCGCTGACGGAGACAACTGGGTACACCAGCGCAAGACTGCAGTGAATCTGTTCACAACGCGAATGCTGCGTGAATCGATGGGGAAAACGGTCTACCGGCTCATGGGCATCGTGCATAGTCTGCTGTATCAGGCCAAGGATGCAAATAAGCCCGTGAACGTGTTCCGTCTGCTGAATCGGTTCACGATCCAGGCGTTTGCAGAGATCGGCTTTGGCGTGGACCTCAATTGTCTCGAGACCGTGGAAGACCACGCGTTCCAACGCGCGTTCGACCGGTCGCAGCAGATTCTGACGCTGCGGTTTCTGCGCCCGCGATTCTTCTGGCGCTTCCAGCGGTGGGCGAATCTGGGCATCGAGGCAGAGCTTAAGGACCACCTAAAGGTGATCAACGACCTGGTCTTCGACATAATCTTTAAGTCGCTGGCAGAGCGCAACAGGAACGAGTCGGTCCGGAGGAGCACTGGAGAGACGCGGATGGACATCATCTCGCTGTTCCTGGACAGCCAGAAGACGCTGCCGGACGGAACCATTGAGCCATTCGACCCCATGCTCCTCCGCGACATCACGCTCAGCTTCCTAGGTGCAGCGCGAGACACCACGGCCGTGTCGCTCAGCTGGTTCTTCTATGTCTTGACTGAGCATCCGGAAGTGGAGTGCAAGCTGCGCCAGGAAATGTGGAGCAAGCTGCCAGAGCTCATGCAGGGCAAGATCACGGCGCCGTCCATGGATCAGCTGCAAGACCTGGTGTATCTTGAAGCGGTGGTCAAGGAGACTATGCGTCTCCATCCGCCAGTCCCGCACAATACGCGCATGTGCAGTAAGAGCGTCGTGCTGTCTGACGGCACGTACGTTCCTGCTGGCTGTTCAGCGTCTATGAAGAACTACACGCTGGGCCGCATGGTGTACATCTGGGGCCCGGAAGCTGAAGAGTTCAAGCCCGAGCGGTGGATTGACGAGACCACGGGCAAGCTCAAGGCTGCGTCGTCGTTCCAGTTCAACATCTTCCATGGTGGCCCACGCATCTGCATCGGCATGAATCTGGCCTTGACGCAGATCAAAATGGTGGCCACGAGCGTTCTGAGTCAGTTCCACTTTGAGCGCGTGTCCAAGGAGCCTATCAATTACGAAATGACCATCACGCTCATGATGAAGGACCCGTTCATGGTGCATGTGCGGCCAGCGGCTTCGTTCGTGTGAAGCCGTGGAGGCTGGTGATTCAAATGCAAATGCGTGGTTATTGTGTTGATGTGACTTTGAATTGTGAGCTTATGAGCCACTACTGACAATAGGATCACATGTAACCAGCGGCGGCACGGACGCGAATTGGGAACGCGCCCTTCATCATGAGCACAACGCCTCTGTCGTACGTGATTGGCTCGTTGGAAACGCGCTCAAAGTGGAAGCGACTGAGCAGACTGGACGCCACCATCTTGATCTGGGTCATGGCCATGTTCATGCCGATGCACACACGAGGACCGGCCAAGAACGCGTTGAACTGGAAGGGCGAGATGATCTTCATCTTGCCTGTGGTTTGATCAATCCAGCGTTCAGGCTTGAACTCTTGAGCATCCGGGCCCCAAATGTACTCCATGCGGCCCAGTGTGTAGTTTTGGAAGATCACATTTGTTCCCTTTGGGATGAACGTACCGTCAGAGAGCAGCACGCTCTTCTCGCAAGAGCGCAAGTTGGTCGGCGCGGGCGTATGCAGCCGCAGCGTTTCCTTGATCACAGCCTCTAGGTACACGAGGCTCTGGAGCTGGTCGTAGGAAGGAGCCACAACTTAGCCCTGCATGAGCTCGGGTAGAGCCTCCGACAGCTCCATTCGTAGCTTGCGTTCAACGTATGGATTGTTACTCAGGCAGTAGAACATCCAGGCGAGAGACACAGCCGTTGTATCCCGTCCGGCCCCAAGGAACGCGAGCGTGATGTCTCGCAGGTGTTTGGCCTCAAAAAGGCGTCCGGAGCCATCTGGAAGCGTCTTCTGATGGTCCAGGAACAGCGAGATGATATCGGCCTTGCGCGGGCCTCTTGGCGAGGACGAGGCCTCAGCATTGCGTTCGTCCAGCGACTTGTTGATGATGTCGTAGATGGTCTCATTGATCACGCGCATGTGCTGCTTGAACTCGCGCTCGATGCCTAAATTGGCCCAGCGCTGGAACTTCCAGAACCATGGCGGCCGCACAAAGCGCTCAATGACCACCAGTTGTGCCTTGTCGTACGCCTCCTGGAACGGATGGCCTTCATCACTCTCGAGGCAGTTGAAATCGACTCCGAAGTCCGTCTCAGCGAACGCCTGACTCGTGAAGCGGTTGAACAGGTTCCATAGATCTACTTGTCGGCCTTCCGAGCTTGCATTGTGCAGCTGGCGATGCACGATCTGCAGGAGTCGATGGGTCGTCCTGGTCATGGACTCCCGCAGCAAGCGCGTCGTGAACAGATTCGCAGCGGACTTGCGCTGGTGTACCCACTCATCACCGTCCACGATAAAGATGCTGTCGCCACCAAGATCACCGAGCACCTCGCGCGTGTAGTCGCCCTTGGCGAAACAGTCGAAGTGGGATTTCTGGATATCCTCCACCTGCTGGGGCGTCACGAGTTCAATGGCTGCTGGTCGACCCAGGATCTTCCACTTGGTAGGCACGCCGTTACCTCTCTTGGCGTGCTCAGCGAAGAAATCGTGCAACCGATGCGCGTTCCGTAGGATCGTGAACGTTCATGGAAGAACGGGATGGAGCCAGGTAGCGAGCGCAACTTGAGCGCGTCTTTAGGCTGCGATGGCGTTGTCAGCAACTCGATGGCCCAGGAGCCGAGGTGGAAGAGAGCGAAGAGTGCGAGAGCGACCACGAAAGCGTCGGAGCGAGAGAGTGATGGGTCTAGCGTCAGCATCTTGAGTTGCGAATGGCTGGAAAATTGAGCAGTGAGAGGAGAGAGAGAGATTGAAGAATGGCAGGGAAATGTAGCAATCCGCGGTTCTGACTGCTGTGGCAGCCGCTCGGATCTTGTCATGATACTGTAGGACGATGTTGCAACCTCCAGTATACGTACATCCGGCTTACATATCACAATGAAGTTCCTCGCATGTCGTTGCTTTTGAGAATGCACTCGATCTCGGTGCCTTTGTGCACAAAGCGGAACATTGTGCACAAAGGCACCGAGATCGAGTCGGCATCCAGCTGCTGTGCGCAGTCTTGAGCCCTGCCGAAGACCTGGCGGAGCAGCTTGAACGCTCACTGGTGACGGCCACTGGTGACAGCCATCAAGGTGAACAACCAACTGCACTGGACGATGAGCACATCTCTGCGTTGGGCAACAATAACAATCACGTGACGCCGAAGATGGCCAACTGGGGCTGGCGAACGAGGTAAGTTCCTGTTCACGCGGTTCGCGGCTGTGCTGCACATGGAACAGAGCAAGTCAGCGTGCTGTTTCTCAACGTGGAGGTCGAGGTCATGCTTCTGCAGCGTAAGCCAGCTGCCGCTGCTGGGCGGCCTCGTGTTTGACGACAGAGTTTCGTGGACAACAAGGCTTGAGACAACTTCGCCAGTCGAACGCCATGGTGCCAGCGTAAGAAGCACTCGTGGATTGAAATTCAAACGGATAGATATTCAAGAGAAATACTACGTCTTAGTGCTAGCTGACATGGCCCAGGAAGGACGGACTCAACAGACGCGTTCACTTGTTAGGCAAACGATGCTGCTGGGAGCACTTGCACCATGAACGGATCCTTCATCATGAGCGTGACAGATAACTCGTAGTTGATGGGCTCCTTGGAGGCTCGTTCAAAATGGAATCGGCTCAGGATGCTGGTCGAGACCATCTTGATCTGCGTCAGGGCCAGGTTCATTCCGATGCAGATGCGTGGACCAGCGAGGAAGGCGTTGAACTGGTAGGCCGAGACGACCTTGGCTCTGCCCGTGGCCTCATCGATCCACCGCTCAGGCTTGAACTCCTCAGCGTCAGCGCCCCAGATGTATTCCATGCGACCAAGAGTGTAGTTCTTGAAGAGAACCAGATAGCCTTTGGGAATGAACGTGCCGTCTGTCAGCACAACGCTCTTCTTGCATTGTCGCAGATTAGTGGGCACAGGAGGATACACGCGAAGCGTTTCCTTCACGACTGCGTCCAGATAGACAAGCTCTTGCAGCTGGTCCATGGATGGAGCGACGATTTTGCCACTCATGAGGTTGGGCAGCTTCTCCCAAAGCTCCTTGCGCAACTTCGTCTCCACCTCTGGATGGTTGCTCAAGGCGTAGAAGAGCCAGCTGAGCGACACTGCAGTCGTGTCTCGCGCAGCTCCGAGGAAATTGAGTGTGATGTCGCGTAGAAATCTCGGGTCAAACGGCTCGATCGTTCCGTCCGGCAGCTTCTTCTGGTTGTCCAGGAACAGCGAGATGATGTCCATCTTCCTTTTGCCAGTCGGCGATGCCTTTCCTGCCGCTTTGTTGCGCTCGTCCAGCGACTTGGAGATCACTTCAAAGACTGTGTCGTTAATGACTTTCAAGTGGCGTTGGTGCTCTCTTTCGGGGCCTATGTTGGCCCAGCGCTGGAATCTCCAAAGCCACTCCGGCAGTAGAAAGCGGCGGATCGAGATCTGCTGCGATCGGTCAAAGGCACGCTGGAACGGATGGTCCTCCACTGTCTCCAGGCAATTGAAGTCCACGCCAAAGCCGTTTTCTGCGAACGCCTGGATCGTGAAGCGATTCAGCAGCTTCACGAGGTCGATCTGCTTGTTCGCAGCCTGGGCGTCTCGAAAGATGCTGTGCATGACGCCCATGAGGCGGTAGATCGTCTGGCCCATTTGGTCCCGCAGCATGCGCGTTGTGAACAGATTCACAGCGGTCTTGCGCTGGTGCACCCAATTGTCTCCGTCGGCGATGAAGATGCCGTCACCCAGCAGGTCGCTGAGGCCAGCCTGCTGGTGCGAGCCCTTGACGAAGCAGTCGAAGTGGGTCTTCTGAATATCCTCCAGCTGCTGAGGCGTCACGAGTTCAATGACTGGCGGGCCGCCAAACAGTCTAGTTTGAGACGGCACGCCGCCTCCATTCTTGGCTTGCTCTGCACAGAAGTCGTGGATCCGATGCGCATTGCGCAGCAGTGTGAACGAGTCGTGAAAAAACGGCAGCGAGCCAGGCAGCACGCGCAGTGGACGCGCACTCTTCTGCTCGGCAGGCATCGTGGCGTAATCGTAGAACCACGAGGCCATTTGGAATGCCAGAAAGGCCGCAAGAGTCAATAGAGGCGCGTTGCTGAGCGTGAACATGGCGTCTGGCGTCAACATGTTTGCTGGGCGGAAGATCGCGAAATGGCTTCAGATGTCGATCAAACTGGCGAAAAACCTCAGTTTGGGTTTATATTCTTCAAGCGTAATCAGGTCCACACGTTCATGGAACCATGTAGGCACCCATTTCGAATAGTGGGTGGCAGTTCCAATTGAGATCTTGCTCTTCCTACCCGTACTAGTATTTGTTCTCTGGCACGCCAGAGTGGGACGGATTACTCAGGCTCTTGCTCAACAGTCTAACTTCAACATGAAAGGACGCGACACCGAGAGTTAAAGTGACAGACCAGAGGCTGATGGGTTCAATCACTATGGAAGAAGGTCTGGACTGTCACTTCTTTTTTTGGATTCGAGTCTGGTGGCTTTTGTCTAGTACAATGCAATACAGTATGAAGACCCTGCCCGATCTTGCAGAATGTGGTCACACAGAGTCTGCTTACTTGAACTCAGCGGCCGAATGAACGCGAACTGGGAACGGGTCCTTCATCAGCAGCACTACGCCTCGGTCGTAGCGAATCGGCTCTTTCGAGGTGCGTTCAAAGTGGAAGCGACTGAGCAGACTGGACGCCACCATTTTGATCTGCGTCATGGACATGGTGATGCCAATACACATGCGTAGATCACCCTGAAAGGCGTTGAACTTGAAAGGCGAGACAACCTTGATCTTGCCGGTCTCTTCATCAATCCAGCGCTCAGGCTTAAAGTCCTCGGCATCCGGACCCCAGATGTACTTCATGCGGCCCAGCGTAGTTCTGAAAGATCACGGACGTTTCCTCGGCGATGTACGTGCCGTCCGACAACATCGTGCTCTTCTCGCAGAGCGGCAGTTTGTTGGCACGGGCGTGTGCAGACGCAGCGTCTCCTTGACCACAGCATCCAGGTACACGAGGTTCTGTAGGTCATCGTAGGACGGCGCGACTGTCGACCCCGTCATGAGCTCAGGCAGGTGTTCCCAAAGCTCCTTGCGCCCGACTTCGGGTGGTTGCGCAGTGCGTAGAAGAACCACGCGAGCGACACGGCTGTTGTGTCGCGACCAGCGCCAAGGAATGCGAGTGTGATGTCGCGCAGATACGCGGGATCAAAGGGCGCGATCGAGCCATCCGGAAGCACCTGATGGTCCAGGAAAAGCGACATAATGTCGGCCTTGCGTGGCGCCTGGGGAGAGGACGAAGCTGCTTGCCTGCCCTGCGTATTGCGCTCTTCCAGAGACTTGTTGATGATGTCGTAGATGGTCTCGTTGGTCATGCGCATGTGCTGCTTGAATTCCCGCTCGTTGCCCAGATTGGCCCAGCGCTGAAACCTCCAGAACCATTGCGGCCGCACAAAGCGGTACATGAGCACGACTTGGGCCTTGTCGTACGCCTCCTGGAACGGATGGCCGTCCACCCGCTCGAGACAATCGAAGTCCACACCAAGGCCCGTCTCTGGCTCGTGAAGCGGTTGACGAGGTTCCACGGATCGACTGCCCGGCCTTCGTCCTGCGCGCTGGTCAGCTGGCGATGCACGATCTACAAGAGCCGGTGGGTCGTAGAGGTCATGGACTCGCGCAACATGCGCGTTGTGAACAGATTCACGGCGGTCTTGCGCTGGTGCACCCACTCATCGCCGTCGACGATGAAGATGCTGTTGCCGCCCAGATCGCGCAGCATGCCGCGCGAGTACTCGCCTTGGATAAGTTGTCCACGAGGTTCTTCTGCACGTCCTCCAGTTGCTGCGGCGTCACAAGCTCGATGACTGGCGGTTTGCCCAGCAGCTTCCAGCGCGTGCTCATGCCGTTACCGGTCTTGGCGTGCTCGGCGAAGAAGTCATGCAGCCGGTGCGCGTTGCGGATGATTGTGAACGTGTCCTGAAAGAACGGGAGCGACCCGGGCAGTCTGCGCAGCTTGAGTGCGCCCTTGGGCGGTGTTGGCGTCGTGGCGTACTCGTAGACCCAGGAGCCGAGCTGAAGCAAGGCCAGGATCGCGACTCCGGTCGTGAGACCCTGTGGCTCAAGGCATGCGGAGGAAATGACCGCTCATGCGCTCATGCATCCAAAACAGGTGGGCGGTCGCATGGTGCCACTGTTGCCCTATGAAACGTGGCTCTTCTGGAGCGTTTCTCCGTGGGAATACTGGTAATACAGAAACTCCAGTTGGGTTTTCTATTCTGGTGGTCATGGAGTTCCAGGTACACTATTGGCGTCTGGAGACTGCTATGATGGGCCAAGGCTTGTGTGGTGCTGTCTCTGGCTAAGAAAAGCTACAAGAGCTAGATCTTCTTTGCTCCGTACCATTCCCGTGGGCCTGTCAAGGCCGCCTCAAACATGCCATGAATGGAAAGCGAAGATCGCAGAAACCAGCGCAAGGAAATGCCTTAGAAAGCATGATTCGAGGCCTGTTGTGGTGCAGCTCACATGACTGAAGTTTCTTGAATACGTGCAGAAGACCAAGTTTGACTGCTTTGATAAGGAGAGCCTTTGGGAGGTCTTCTCGACGGAGGGGCCTTCAGAGCGGATGGAGATAACTGGACCAAGTCGCGCAAGATCGCCAAAAATCTGTTCATAACTAAAATGGTGCGCGAGCTGCTGCCAGTCACATACTCTTTGAACCAAACGAGCATAAAAAGCTAGACGCCGATCTACTAGTTGACATAACTGTTCACTCGAGTTCGCTGAAATCGACTTTGATGCGCAGCTGCACTGTCTAGGCTCAGATCACTTCTACTGTAACAGCATTCGGTGCCGCACAAGAATTGTCGTAGGGCACTTCGCACGTCCAGCCTGGTTCTGAAAGCACATCACTCACTCAACATGGAATGCGAAATTGTGCTGAAATACTCAATAGACGTTATTCCTCGACCGCAACCACAAGAGCAAATAGAGAACCAGAACGCTCTACTCTGTGCTGTTGCATGATATCGTACTCAGATTCCTCATGGCAGACCGAAACACCACGTCGGCAGCTCTTACGTGAACCTTCAGCCAGATTCCAGAAGGAGCGAAAGATCCGAGTTTACCTGAGAAACTAACAGGCTTCTTTGACGGAGAGATGCTGGTCCCGATTGTTGATCAATTACAGAGTCTCATGATACAGCCATTGAGGGACCGCTGCGATAGTGTCAGTCGGTCTCATGCAAGCCAGCAGAGACATCGTGCTCAGATAGAACTAAAAAAAAAGGGAATGCGTGTAGCTTTCATCCGTACGTGTTTGCACGAATGGAGTGGATATGGGGCTCAGAAGCCAAGCAGGACAAGCATGAAAGATGAATTGATCATGAAACAAACCTATTCAAATGTCCTCACTCGAGTGCAACGTGTTCTCAGCGATCGCTTCCACCTGAAGGCTGTTCTCGACCATGAAACTCGCACATTACGCTCAAAATGAACTTGACCGTCGCATCATTTCCGTGAAACTGGGCGTGTGTGTTTAATGGACTTCTACACACAATCGTATCACAAGTAGCTACTGGTTTCTGTTTTACTACGTTTGCCTATTTGAGTATGGTTGGTCTTAAATCTCACTGATCATATTTTAAACGTCGAAATGCATAGATCGGGTCGTTATCTAAACGAAACTCAAACTCGAATTAATGCTACAGCTACACGAACGGGGCAGCAGTTGCTGGACAAACGCGCATCAATAGAGGATGCCGCATCTGCAGTGTGATAGAGAATTCAGGCTGAACATCCAGATCCGACTTTAAATCGAAATGGTACTTGGCCAAAACGCTGGCCGCAAGCATCTTGATTTGCATAGTGGCCAGCTGCATCCCCATACATGTACGTCGGCCAGCGTAAAACGAGTTGAGCTTGTATAGCGAAGCAGGAATGGGCTTGCCCGTTTTGCTATCCAGCCAGCGCTCAGGTTTGAATTCCTTGGCATCAGCGCCCCAGACATTCTCCAAGCGACCCATGACCCACGTGCAAAAGTGTACCATCGTGCCTTTCTTGACGAACGTGCCATCGCACAGCACAGTATCGCGGTTCGCCTCTCGGATGTTGATGGGCACAGACGGATACAGTCGTAGAGTCTCTTTCATGACGGCGTCCAAGTATGTCAGCTCTTGCAGCTGGTCCATTTTTGGTGCTGTGATCTTGCCATTCACGAGATCTGGTATCTTTTCGACCAGCTCTCGACGAAGCTTGCTTTCGATATCGGGACGTCTACTGACTTCGTAGAAGAACCAGCTCATGGCCACGGCGGTCGTGTCTCGAGCGCCACCGAGCAGGTTGAGCGAAATATCCCTCAGAAAGACCGGATCAACTGCGGATTGGGCGCCGTCAGCATCATGAGGCACATTATCGAGAAACAATGAGATCACGCTAGCATTACGTGACGTCTGGTGATCTTTCGACGGAGATCTTTGCTCGTGTATGGACTTTGCGATCACACCATAGAGAAATCCGTTCAAGACGCTCAGTTCGTATCGCAGTTTGCGTTCATCACCGATATTGAGCCATTTCTGGAGTTTCCAGAGCCACGTAGGGAGTACGAAGCGCTTTGTGATGTACAGCTGCACGTTATCAAATGCGGCTTCGAAAGGATGATACTCCGAGTCCAACTTATTGAGTTTGACACCATATCCCACCTTTGAAAATGCGCCCATGGTGAACCGATTGAGCAGGTTAGTCAGGTTGAGTGGCTCTCCACTGACGACATGGCGCTGAAAAATGGACTGCATCTCATCCACGAGTGAATGCACAGTCTCAGTCATGGATTCTTTCAGCATGCGCGCTGTGAACATGACGCTGGCAGTCTTGCGTTGGCGAACCCAGTTTGCACCGTCGGCCAAAAAGATGCCATTACCCAAGAGATCACCCAAGATCTCGGACATGTATCGACCTTTGTCGAAAGCGTCGTACTGTGTCTTCTGCACGTCTTGATTGAGCTCCGGCGTCACGATCTCGAGCACTTGCGGTCGACCGAGTAACTTCCACGAGACAGGACGGCCGTTGGCACGTTCGGCGTTGGCCAGACTCCAGGCGTTCACGTTTCTGCTGTGATAGAGCACTGATAGTGTATCGCGGAGGAGCGGCAGCGGGTACGGCGGACGGTACGGCTTGGGCGCATTCTTGGCTGCTCCTGGGACCGTAACGTAGTCGTAGACCCAGAGCATGAGCTGCCAGGCCAAGACTATGGCCAACACAAGTGCAGACACTTGGATCACCAGCATAAAGACGGAGGAGAAGGCAAATGAGGAAATGACCGAGAGTACGGAAGGAGCGCGCGTAGGAAAGCGCCATCAAGAGAGAGAGAGAGATCTAGGTTGGGAGATGAAAGGATCCAATGGCAACGGCAACTTCATCGTCCTGACTCTGTGTGTTTGTATGCGGAAGGAAACCTTTCGGGCTCAAGTGCTGTTGTAGGTACGCCAACCGACGGTCTCCGTTGCACGTCGCCAGACGCTGTCGCCAGATCCAGACCTGTCGCTTCGGCTCTTTGCCTATTGACTGGATGTCCCACTGTCGAGACCATTGGAACATGAACGATCGCAGGTGCAGGCAGTTTATATTGTATGCATAGCAATAGTCAAAGGAGCTTGCTTCAGGTAAACTCAGCCGCCGGGTGTACACGCATCATGAGTGGGTCCTTCATGATGAGCGTGATAGCCACTTCGTACATCATGCGGTCCTTGGACACGCTTTCGAAGTGGAACTTGCTGAGCACGGATGCAGCCACCATCTTGATCTGCATCAGCGCCAGATGCATGCCCAGACACACGCGTGGGCCGCCGAGAAAGGCATTGAATTTGAATGGCGACACAGCCTTGATCTTGCCAGTATTCTCGTCAATCCATCGCTCAGGTTTGAATTCTTCAGCGTCCGGGCCCCAGATGTACTCCATGCGGCCGAATTTGTAGTTCTGGAACCCCACTGTAGCACCCTTGGGGATGTACGTGCCGTCTGAGAGCACACAAGCCTTTGTGCAATAGCGGATGTTGTTGGGCACCGTCGCGTCTAGGCGCAAAGTCTCTTTGATCACGGCTTCCATGTACACCAGGTCGGAAACCTGCTCCATGGACGGCGCAGCGACCTTGCCGGCCGCAAGATCGGGCAGCTTTTCATGGATCTCCTGCCGCAGCTTGCGTTCCACTTCCGGGTGGCGACTCAGCTCGTAGAAGAACCAACTCATAGTCACTGCAGTCGTATCACGCGCTGCGCCGAGGAAGTTGATTGTGATATCACGCAGATCGATGGGATCGAAGGGCTCGATTGTACCGTCCTCGCGCTTCTTCTGACAGTCCAGGAAAAGCGAAATGATGTCCATACGACGCTCGGATTTGTTGTTCGTGGGCTTGTTACGCTCTTCCAGCGACTTGGTGATCACTTCGAAGATCGTGTCGTTGACCACGCGCATGTTCTTCTTGAGCTCGGCCTCGAGACCGATGTTGGCCCAGCGCTGGAACTTCCAGAACCAGACCGGTCGCAAGAAGCGCTGAGTCAGAATGTACGCCACGCGGTCGTACGTGATCATGAACGGTGGTGTCTCCTTCTGACCGAGACAGTCGATGTCGATGCCGAAGCCGTTCTTGGAAAACGCCTGCAGCGTGAAGCGGCTGAGCAGATCTGCGAGATCCGCAGGCTCATTCTTCTCATGCGCCTTCTGTAGAATGCCGTTCAGCACACCGATGAGATGGTGGGCTGTGAGAGACATCTGATCACGCAGCACGCGGGTCGAGAACAAGTTCACAGCCGTCTTGCGCTGGTGCACCCAGTTGGCGCCATCAGCATTGAAGATGCCGTGGCCCAGCAACTCCTCGAAGCCTTCGTACTGGTATGGGCCCTTGATGAAGCACTCGAAGTGGGTCTTCTCGATGTCTTCTAGGTGCTCTGGCGTGGCCAGCTCGTAGATCGACGGCGTGCCCAGCACCTTCCAGCGTGTCACAGAGTCGTCACCGTTCTTGCCATGCTCGACCATGAAGTCATAAAGACGATGCGCATTGCGCGCGATGGTGAACGTGTCGTGGAAGAATGGCACCCATCCTGGCAGTTTGCGATACTTACGCCCCTTGCGCGCTTCAGCGGGCATCGAGAAGTACTCGTAGAGCCAGGACGCGATCTGGAAAGCCACGAACACCGCTATAGCCGTCGACGGTGCGCTACTGGACGTGAGCATGGCGTCTAGTGTCAGCATTTTGATGGTGTGGCCAGCCCAAGGAAACTTCCGCTATGACCATCGTCTCATCTAAAAAGATCGCAAGAGCACAGTTGTGGCCTGGCCATGTCCACGCAGCAAATCAGGGATGCGCTTTCTGAGGCAGACAGCGCAGTCGTAAAATTCTAACTCTTGGTCTGATAAACCTCGGCGTTTGGTCCTTGTCTATATACCGCTGGATCAGACAGGGAAAATACTCGCTTGTCCCAGACAAAGCTCCAATTTCACGTCAACTCCGACATGCGAAACGATTAAAACGATGCAACCGCCTGAGAGGTGAGTAGGCTTGATAACATTAGTCTCGTGGATTTCCAGAACCCGAGACATCCCGAAGAAATTTTATATACTCTATGACCGAATATTTAATTATACAGGAATAGTCGCTTTCCCTTCTTAGATAATCTTTCGAACATATCGCTTTCAGCAGGTTGAACAAACACGTATTCAAGTAACAGTTGTGCAATCCGCAACGACCATCACCGGTACGCGTACCGGCACACGAGCGGACCCTGCAGCGGCTCTACATATCGTGTGTGGTGGACTCGTGGCAAATTTCCACGATACACAGTGGATGTCAATGCGCTGCGCCAGCAAGCGTGTGACCATAGTCTACGCGCCCATCCATGAGCATTCATTAAGCTCTTTCACGCGTCGTGGGCTTTCGGAACTTCGTCCCACGGTTGTACTTGGAAATATATACTTCAGGCGGTTGTGCATTTCAAACTGGGATACTCTGTTCCGAAATACCAGTTGTCATGTCCAAGTGTGCACTACTCTCCCCTCTGCAGGTGTTATGAGCCCAAGTCTTTAGCTGGCACTTGATCAAGTTGCGGATTTTCCTGGAAAGAGATGCTTTTATTGCTTGGCAAATTGTGAAGTGAGTCTATCTACTCATGTAATATGCACACCTCTCTCTCTCCCTTCCTGCATATGCACATATATATATATATATATGTGGCATCACCTGCAGTACTCTTCCGCTGGAACACCGCTTGCCTCATTTTGTATGGCACGTGCTCACTCGCACTAGATCACACCATTCGCCAGTATTGGCTCATCGGTGGCTTGGACCTAGTTGTCGCCGTGCGTACTGGATCATCTGACACTCCCACTCAAGTGAGCCCAAGACAAGCACCAAAGTACTCGAACGAACTTGACGCGGTTTAACGGTTTGGTAAGGCGATCTGCAATCATCTTATCCGTTGGGCAGTATTTGATTATGGCTTCGCCACCCTGGACCTTCTCACGAAGCCAGTGGTAGCGTACATTAATATGCTTGGATCGCTGAGTGATGTCCTTCTTTTGGCAATATGCTGAGCCCCTTGGTTATCCTCCATGATCACAAAAGGACTTCCATCATGCATTCCGATCTCTTAAAGAACTTGCATGAGCCCAATCGCTTCCTGTATGCCGCTGACCATTGCAACATACTGTACTCGGCTTCAGCTGACGAAAGTGTGAGGATACTCTGAGTCTTAGAGGCTGTGAGATTCTCATGGAAGAAGATCACATAACCAGTCTCAGATGCGAATGCTGCATCCATATACAGCACTAGACTACTTCAAATGCCCTTCGCGTTATCCGTACTGTACTTCAACGCAATATCATGCGTGCCCTGCATTTACTGCATCACACGATTAATCCCAGTGACCACACTCTGCGTCGGTTTGTCATTCGGTGCACCAACATAAGCACAGCCGTGGCGGTGTCAGGTCTCGACATAGTGGTGGTGGTTGGTTCAATTGAAGTTGCATCAGATGCATCCACTGGCTCGACGACGTCTGATGCTCCCACTGGTACTGACGTTCCATCAGATTCAATCGCACGGCCAGTGAAAGTATCGTGACGGAGCAAATCAGTTCTGCAGAATCAAAGTCATAATACCACGGCCACGACCACGATTACTTGCAATCTGACCTCTAACACGGACAAGTCCACGACTACGCAGATCCAAATATTCATTTGCGCTTGCTCTAGTGAATTCGGAGAGCTCGTCACATCATTTGTTGAGCTTACCGCTCGATCTGCACTTGGCATCTCAGTGTCCCCAAGTGCGTCCACTGTTATGGCTCCAGTGGTCTCACGACACCGTGCCCGATCTGGAGAAGGAGTCGCAAGAACAACCTCTTGATCGTCACTGTCTTCGTTCTGAAAATCGAGTTGACGCGTAACTTCATCAGCTTTATGTGGTCCGTTCCATGCAGCATTGCTCTTTCTTGGATCACGGTAAGGCTGCAGCTTGTATTCTTCCTCGACAGAGCCGTTACTACTTCCAATGTTAATCCCAGTCTTTAGTGACAGCGTGCGTGGTTTCTCTAGAGCATAGGCTCGCTCGTGGAAAACAGCATCACGAGCGATTCCCATCTCACTTCGTTTACCATGCTTTACTCTGAAGCGGTATGCCCCACCATCATCATATCCGACAAATACCACTACCTGCGCCTTGGCTTCCAGCTTGTGGCGCTTCTCCCTTGGCATCAGAATCTGGGCCTTTGAGCCGAAGATCCAAAGATGATCGAGGATTGATGAGCGAGCTTGTGATCAGCCCCATCGGAGATTTTCCGTTCAGCACTAATGTTGTGCATCGATCACGAACTTATGCTGCTGCAACAACAGCATCTGCCCAATACTGTTGCGGAAGTTGAGCACCATTCATAATTGAACCTGCCATCGCAACGATGACGCGATTCCCTCGCTCAATCTTGTCATGCTGTAGGTTATAGGGCACGTCGAACTCTTGAACGATCTCGTTGCGTTCATAGTAGTCATCAATTGTGCTATCTGTGTATCATGGGCGTTGTCACTCTTCAAGAACATCACACGATGGGCTGGCAACAATGATTTGAGTCGCATCACACAGTCCTTGATTGCGTGGAGCTGTGCATCCAACGATTTGCTCTTGAGCGGATAGACAACTTCGAGATGTAATTATTTCCACCATTATGTTGAGCTTGCCAGTGTATCCATCGAAAGAATGGGGTCGCATGGGTCCAACATAATAAATGGCCATGAGCAGTGGCCAGTTTTCAATTCTCGTGGCGCCTTGCTCTCGAAGGGTTTCTTGGTCATCTTGCCATCTTGCCGGTCGCGCAAGCTTCGCACGTGATCGTAGTTGGTTCGATCTCAGTAATCCCACGAGATGCCAACACAGACTGGGCGGAGTTCTTGCTCAAATGTCCGAGTCTTTGATGCCATATATCAAATGGCGCTGTCTTCACTTCAGCTTCAAGAGCGGATCCTTGGGTAGCCATGATGAACGCCTCTAGGACCTCCATGTTGCTCTCATTCTTGGTTGCTCGAGTCTCGTGCTTGTCGTGTCCGATAAAACAGTCATTGTTCGCAAATCTGGACTCGGCTCCATGCTGAGCTGCCTTTGCAAGCGACACCAAATTCATAGTCAATCCTTTGACGTATAGCCCGTCACGTGGGGTACACAGCAGGTCGCCGTTCTTCTACAGCCGTACATTTCCTTCTGCGACTGCGAGCATATATTGACCCGATGCTACATAGATTGGAATCGGTTCGTGGATCCATTCAACTTCAAACAAGTTGTCCATGTGCCCAGTCATGTGGCTGCTGGCACCCAAGTCGACAATCCACTGCCGTCCCGTATCCACATTCGACGATGTGAAGCCAATGCTTGCATTCTCTCCTAGTGATTATGAGCCGCGTGTGTGTCGCCCACGTTTGCAGTCGGTAGAATTGTGTCCCAAGCGTTTGCACTTGAAACACTTGACTGTTTTCTTTCGATCGTTCTTCTCGGTTGCTGTGAAAACAACGCCAGCCTGCAGTGGCTTTGCAGAGACCGGCCGCTCTTGTTGCTGCTGACGTCGCAGTGCTTCGCCGTGAGCAAGAGCGAGCATTGCGTCGAATGTTTTGGCACCTTCCAGGATGCCGATATATCCGTCCAGGTGGTTCCAAAACTTTGAACGAAGTTGATGCGCTTTTCCTCGTCCAAGACGACCACTTTGTATTCTTGGAGCTGCTCAACACGCGCCGAGTCGTCTTCACCTGCTCCATCATTGAATTACCATCCTGCAAGCAGAGCGCTAGATACTGGCGTTTCGCTTCGCCAGTGTTCGCTCCACAACGTAACGAGCAGAGATCTCGCAGATGTTGGATCACGTCTCGGGGATGGGGGCAATAGAGAGAGAATAGTTGCCTAGATATCCTCCAGGCGACGACTATGCTGTTCAACAAAATGCGTGGATGGAAGCAGTAGCCTGGAAGAAGCATGTGACAGAGTGCCTCAAGTATGAAGTGGAAGGACCAAGCGTGTTGTTGCGCGACAACTTCGACGCTGCGCGACAACTTCGACGCTGCGCGACAACTTCGACGCCTACGTGAGCGAAGAAAGCAAAGAGTTGGTTGCGGAGGAGGCGTGCTGCGCCGTGTGCCCACTGCCTGCTAATGCTACCGCTGTCTGTCAGCCGCTCGACGTGGGCGTCATGGGCCCCTAAAGTTTAAGCTTCGCTCGTTGTGGCTTCGTGAGCCAACGATCCAGGCGACTGCTGCTGAAAAGCGACTCGCGATGATCAAGCGCACCATTGCAGCCTTCGAGGAGCTGCAGACATCGACAATTGTGAAGAGTTCCAGAATGCGATTCCCCGCAGCTTTTAACTAAAATCAATTTATTTGATGTTGAAATGATCAAATTCAAATCTTTTTTGTCAAAGAAATGATTTTTTTCAGCCAATCATAAAAAAGTACGGATAAATATGTCGTTTGCGAGTCCCGCCGCTCCAATACAAAAACTCCTGCACATCCGTACGGATAAAATCCGTCGTTTGCTGTAACCAGCATAAAGCTGTTTAGCGTGGATAAGCCGCTGTGGGTGATGCGCCGCTTGGAGGCGAATGGGTTTGCAAGCCGTTTTCTATTTCTAACGTTGTTGTGAAATTTACGAGTAAATCACAATGTGAAAAACAGTTTTTTTTAAAAATTTAACGTTTTTCACAGTTTTTAACGTGCTAAAACTCCACGCTGATCATGTTGGTGTGGTACACACTAACCTAGGCGAGACCTCCTTGGTGTTAATGTAGCAGTAAGTTCGGTACAGACTTTTGATGCGACGAACTTTATTCTCTGGTTGGGGTCGTTCTGAGCAGTAAGCCCAGACGATGAAAGTACCATGCACGTCAATGCGTTTGTGCACAGTACAAGACTGTGGACATGGAGAATGGAGATAATAGTCTGTCAAGGCAGCGTTAGCGATTCCACTCAGCTCTACAATATCTCGTCAACGTGACTAGCAGTTTTTCAATGGCTCACGACGCAACGGCTTGGCATTAACGCGGAAGCCATGCTTCATCTTGAGCGTGATGTGCGATGCGAAGGCGATTTCCTGGTCGGGGACAGCTTCTAGGTGGAAGTGACTGAGGAGACTCGAGGCCACCATCTTGATCTGAAGGAGAGCGAGATTCATGCCGAGGCAGATGCGTGAGCCAGCCAGGAACACGTTGAACTTAAATGGGGACACCTGAACCGATTTGCCCGTCTCAGGGTCGATCCATCTGTCTGGATTGTACTGTTTGGCGTCGACGCCCCAGACCCACTCCATTCGCGCCAGCACATACGAGTGGAAGCACACGTTTGTCCCCATGGCGATAAAAGTTCCATCACTCAGCACGACGTCTCTATTGGCTTGACGCACATTCGAAGGAACGACCGGATACAATCGCAACGATTCCTTGATGGCTGCGTCCAGATAGACAAGGCCCTGCAACTGGTCGACAGTCGGGGCTACCATCTTGCCATCGAAAAGCTCTGGTAGGTTCTCCCTTAGTTCGTCTTGGATCTTTCGCTCCACTTGAGGATTCTGGCTCAAAGCGTAGAAGAACCAAGTGAGCGCTCCTGACGTGGTATCTCGGCCTGCCATGAGGAAATTGAGCACAACATCGCGCAGCAGCACCGGATCGAACTCTGCGCTGTCTCCTTGCACCTTCAAAAGGTGATCGAGGAACAAGGATACCAAGTCTCTCTTCTTCTCCTTGCTTTCTGTTTGAGAGGGCGGAGATGAACGCTGCTTGAGCGATCGGGATATGATGCTGAACACCAGATCATCAA
Source organism: Elongisporangium prolatum (assembly GCA_023335875.1). Taxonomy (NCBI): domain Eukaryota; phylum Oomycota; class Peronosporomycetes; order Pythiales; family Pythiaceae; genus Elongisporangium; species Elongisporangium prolatum. The sequence goes on along the minus strand of JAADVW010000105.1, from coordinate 30,507 downwards.
TTACTTGAACATTCCGTCGCAACTCCGCTTCGCATCCGATGTTGAGCCAGCGCTGGAGCTTCCAGAACAGAGCCGGGCGTTTGAAGCGCTCCAAACAAAGCTCCTGTGCAGCATCGAACGCTGTTTGAAACGGATTGATCTCTTCGGAGCCAAGGCAGTGCAGCTGCACACCAAAGCCGATCGCAGCAAACGCGTCCATGGTGAAGCGACCGAAGAGCTGCGTCAACTCGATCGGCGTCTCGCTCTCCATGTTCGCTTGGATTGCAGAGTGCAGGACTGGCAAGAGCTCATGCACTGTTGAGGACATGGATTCGCGCAACATACGAGCCGTGAACAGATTGCTGGCGACCTTTCGCTGCGTGATCCAGTTCTCGCCATCCGCGATGAAGATCCCTCCGCCGAGAAGTCCCTCCATAGCTTCGCGCAGGTACGGCCCTTTGTCAAAACACTCGAAGTGGGACTTCTGCACGTCTTCAAAGAGCTCTGGCCGTGTGAGCTGCACCACAGCAGGCCTCCCGATCATCTTCCAGAGCACCGGCCGCCCTTGGGCTGCTTTCGCGTTCTCTGTGTTCCACTCGTACATTCTGTGGACGTTCTTGAGCACCTCGAACGTGTGATAGACCCACGGCAGCGCATACGGTGGGCAGTAGATGGAGCTCGCAGGGTTCTTCTTGGCCACAGGCAGCTCCACGTACGTTCTGAGCCACTTCAGCACCTTCCAGACCACCACAGCCGCCAGCGCCGTGTTGGCCGCACTCATCGGCGTGAGTAGCTCCACGAGCATCGATTCCTGCCAGTGTCTCTTGAACCGAAAGAGAAAGAATTCTGTCTGGTCAGAAGTGTACCCACAGAAGATCGCGCGTGACTTGTAGTAACAGTATGTAGGAAATTGGATTAACTGGAGTACAAAATTACACGAAAGAGGTGGCAGGGATGGCGCGCACGGGCAGGCCGTGCTTCATCTTGAGGATAGGCTGCATCATGTACTCCATGGGCTCGTCCGTCGCAACTTGGAGGTGGTACTTGCTCATGATGCTGGCAGCGACCATGCGGATCTGCATGAGTGCTAAATTCATGCCCAGACAGATGCGAGGGCCGGCCAGGAACGCGTTGAACTTGTAGGCCGATTCGTGGATGGCCTTGCCAGTCACGTGGTCGATCCATCGTTCAGGCTTGAATTCCTTGGCGTCTGGACCCCAGATCCATTCCATGCGTGCAAGCACGTAGGACGGGAAGCTGACGTTCGTGCCTTTCTTGATGAACGTGCCGTCACAGAGCACGACGTCCCTGTTGGTCATGCGGCTGTCGTGAGGCACGACGGGATACAGCCGCAGAGACTCCTTCACGACCGCTTCCAGATACGGCAGGTCTAATAGCTGCTCCATAGTGGGCGTGAGCTGCTCGCCTGTCATCAGCCCGGGAACGTTGGCTGCGAGCTCAGCACGAAGCTTGCGCTCGGCCTCCGGGTTCTGACTCAAGGCGTAGAACAGCCAAGAGATTGCTGTGGTTGTGGAGTCTCGGCCGGCGGCGAGGAAGTTGAGCACAATGTCGCGCAGGAAGGTCGGGTCGAACTCTGTGTGGACTCCGGTCTCGGCCTCGTTGCGGAAGTGCTGGTTCAGAAACAGGTTCACGATGGTCTTTTTCTGGTGTTTCTGGTCCGTCTGGGACTGCTGCTGCTCAAGTGAGAGCGAGATGATATCGAGCACAAGACCATCGACCACGAGCAAGTTCTTCTTGATCTCATGCTCGTTGCCCATGTCGAGCCATCGCTGGAGCCGCCAGAGCCAGGTCGGGCGAAGGAACCGCGTGATGATAGCCTGCAATGTGTTGTCGAACGCAGCCTGGAACGGATGTTCCTCGACTGAGTCGAGCGAGTTGAGCTCGATGCCAAAGCCCACGTTCGCAAACGAGTCCATTGTGAATCGGCTGACGAGCGACACAAGATCGAAGGTCCTGTTCGTCTTGATCGCCTCGTCCAGAATACCGTGCATCTTCTTGAGCAGCCCTTCCACAGTCAACGACATGGAGTCTCGCAGCATGCGCGCTGTGAACAGATTACTCGCAGTCTTGCGCTGATGCACCCAGTCCTGACCGTCCGCTGCGAAGATACCAGAGCCCAGCACTGGACGCATGTTCTCTCGGAAGTACACGCCCTTTTCGAAGCACTCGAACTGCGTCTTCTGCACGTCCTCCACCAGCTCTGGCTGCGTGAGCATGACCACTTCTGGCCGCCCGATCATCTTCCAACGCACGGGTCTGCCCTGCGCCAGCTCGGCGTTCTCCGTGAGCCAGTCATACATTCGATGCGCGTTTTTGGCGATCGCGAGCGTGTTGCCAAATAACGGCAGTGAATCGCTGGCCTTGACCACTTTCGGCGATTTCTTGGCCGCAGCTGGCATCGTGACGTACTCGTAGACCCACTTAGCGACCTGCCAGACCACAAGCGTCGTGACGGCCGCCACTGGCGCTGAGCGCGGCGAGATCATCTCCAAGGGCGACAGCATTGGGATCTGCTGAGGTGGATTCTGAAGTGATAAAGAGATGGATGAGCGTTGATGCGTGGACAGAAAGGGTGGGAGAGCAACTGGACCTCCTTCAACAGATCCTGTGTGGTGTCCCAGAGCCACCCTTGAGCTGAGACCAGAACGCAAAAGCCCAGCTGGTCAATTGAGAAACGCGCCATGAGTTCACAGCAGTCAACGTACGTCCTGCATCCTCGTTCCGAGGGTCAAAAGCCTGACGTGGCCTTGTCAGGCGAATCTTGAAGGATGTGCACATCTGTCCCACTGCCAGGTTGAAGAGAACTGGTACCCATCCGTTCTGTGGAATGACGCCACGGTCTCAGTTGAGAAAACGAACATAGGATTGATTGATTCATACGCATTGTCTTTACGCCCACGAGCCCGCCGGGACCACTTTCACTGGCAGCCCGTGCTTCATCTTGAGCGCCGGGTGCATCATGTACTCCATGGGTCCGTCCAGCACGACTTCCAAGTGGTACCGGCTGATGATGCTGGCCACCACCATGCGGATCTGCATGAGCGCCAGCGTCATGCCCAAACACGTGCGAGGGCCGGCCAGGAACGCGTTGAACTTGAAGGCCGACTCGTGAATTGCCTTGCCTGTCACAGGGTCGATCCATCGTTCGGGCTTGTACTCCTTGGCGTCAGGTCCCCAGACCCACTCCATCCGCGCCATGACGTAGGACGGAAAGCTGATGGTCGTGCCCTTCTTGATGAACGTGCCGTCGCACAGCACGACATCGCGGTTGGCTTGGCGGCTATTGGAAGGCACGACCGGATATAGCCGCAGCGATTCCTTCACGGCGGCTTCCAGGTAAGGAAGATCCAGCAACTGCTCCATCGTGGGCATCAACTGCTTGCCACTTATGAGGTCGGGAAGCTTGGCCGCCAGTTCAGCACGGATCTTGCGCTCGGCGTCCGGGTTCCGACTCAAGGCGTAGAACAGCCAAGAGATGGCTGTGGACGTCGTGTCTCGACCTGCGGCCAGGAAGTTGAGCACGATGTCACGCAGGAAGACCGGGTCGAACGGCTGCTTCTTCCCGGTCTCGAGCTCGTTGCGGTGGTGCTGGTTGAGAAACAGTGACACGATGGTCTTCTTCTGCGACAGCTCTTGCTGAGGGCTCTCCTTCTCTCGCTCGTCCAGCGACTTGGAGATGATGTCGAGAATGAGGCCGTTGACCACGCGCGTGTGCTGCTTCATAATGTGCTCGTTGCCCATATCCAGCCAGCTCTGGAGTTTCCAGAACCACTGAGGCTTCAGGAACCGCTTAGTGATGATCTCAAGCGCGTCATCGAATGCAGACTGGAACGGATGCTCCTCATCCGTGAGCAGCGAGTTCAGCTCGATGCCGAAGCCGGCTTCAGCGAAAGAGTCCATAGTGAAGCGGCTCATGAGCGAGGCCATATCGAGCGTCTTGTTGGGCTTGATCGAGGCCCCCAAGATCCCGTGGAGGTCGTGCAGCCGTGCTTCGACCGTGACTGACATGGACTCGCGCAACATGCGTGTCGTGAACAGATTACTGGCGGTCTTGCGCTGATGCACCCAGTCCTGTCCGTCCGCCGTAAAGATGCCAGAGCCCAGCACGGCGCGCATGTTCTCGCGCATGTACTCGCCCTTCTCGAAGCACTCGAACTGGGTCTTCTGCACGTCCTCCACGAGCGCAGGTGTTGTGAGCATGACAACAGCTGGTCGCCCCATCATCTTCCACCGCACGGGCCGGCCCTGTGCCCGCTCGGCATTCTCGGCGTGCCAGTCGTGCATGCGGTTGACGTTCTTGAGGATTGCGAACGTGTTGCCGAAGAACGGCAGCGAGTCGCACGCCTCGACCACTTTGGCTCCGTTCTTGGCCGCGGTCGGCATCGTGACATACTCGTAGACCCACTTGGCGAGCTGCCAGACCACGAGCGTGGCGATGGCCGCCACGGGAGCCGACTGAGGCGTGATGAGCTCCAGCGGAGAGATCATGGAGATTGACTGCTGCTGTTGAGCGAGAAATCGCACAGTGATGTGGGCTTGGACCTAGCAGCACATCCTTGACCACTGTGCTGCGGGCAAAGACAGATGAGCCGAGTAGCCATGCTGACGTCAGTCGCGAAAGAGACCATCAGGACTGACAGCTCCGAGGTCTTCAAGTGGGAATACTGTACTGTACGTACGTCGATTGAATTGCCATGTCTTCATAATCGAATGGAGTCGGACAATTGCAGAGACGAGATGTCACCCAACGGAGATGAATCAATGGCGGTCTCACGTGCCAAATACACAGACAGGCGTGCGCAATACCGATCAATGGCAATCCCAGGATTGCCATCCATCAGCAGTCCAACTCTGCTGTTTCCTTGTTCTATGGTACATGATTGCTGTGTGGTCTGCGTGAGCTTCTTGAGGCGAAAGCGCAATGGATAACGTGAGACCCAGCCTTGTTGGCTACCAGTAAAACCATTGTAAAAACAAACAGGCACATGGTAAAACATAAATCCAGTTCATACCACATAAACCTGAATGTAAAAACACTGACTTGGCGTAATCTTCGTCTGGATTGCCGCGACCGAGTCAGTGAACTCGCGCTTTCTTCCTCATCACTCGAGATCTCGATCTGCGTAGAAGGTCAGGATGCTGGCCGCGTCTCTAGTCTCCGTCCCTACTGCTGCATTGGTCACAATCCTCGCGTGGCAGCTCGCGCGAAGAATCTACGAATACACAACGCATGCGCGTGGCCCTCCGATCATCAACTTCGAAGGCGGTCTACCGCTTTTTGGTCACACATTTGCGGTCCTGAAGAACGTGCATCGTTTCTACGACTGGACTGTGGAGAACGCTGAGCGGGCATGCGGCCGTCCTGTCCGCTGGAAGATGCTGGGTCGACCTGCGGTCATCGTTCTCACGACGCCGGCGCATCTGGAGGACGTGCAGAAGACCCAGTTCGAGTGCTTTGTCAAGGGTGAGTACATGCGCGAGGTCATGCGCGACGTGCTGGGCGGAGGCATCTTCACAGCGGACGGGGCCGATTGGGTGCATCAGCGCAAGACCAGCAGCAATCTGTTCACGACCCGCATGCTGCGGGAATCCATGTCTTTTAGTGCGCACTCGATGCTTAAGACTCTGCATGAGATCCTGCAGCAATCGAAGCAGCAGCACGAGGCCGTGGATCTCGCTGTCCTCTTCAGCCGCTTCACTATGGACGTCTTTGCTGAAATCGCTTTCGGGGTACAGCTCCACTCGCTGCGTTCGAAAGAGGAGCACGCGTTCCAGACGGCCTTCGACAACGCGTCGCAGGGTCTGCTCCGGCGCTTCTTCCGTCCGGCTTGGTTCTGGAAGCTACAGAGATGGCTCAATGTCGGCTACGAGTACCGCATGGCGCAGGACATGCGTGTGGTCAACGAGACGGTGCTTGAGATCATCTCCAGATCGCTCCAGCAACGACAGTCATCGTCCTCCGCTACGAGACACAGGAAAGACATTGTGTCGCTGTTTCTGGACCAGAATCTCCGCGAGCAAGCTGATAATGGAGAAGAGAAGGCGTTCGACCCAGTTCTGCTGCGTGACATTGTGCTCAGCTTCTTGGTCGCTGGACGTGACACAACGTCCGTGGCGCTCACGTGGTTCTTCTACGCTCTGGACAGGAATCCGGACGTGGAGCGCAAGATTCGGGCAGAGCTAATGAGCAAACTGCCTCAACTCATGGCTGACGGATCGCTGTTAGCTCCATCCATGGACCAGCTGCAGGATCTGCCGTACCTGGAAGCTGCTATCAAGGAGTCCCTCCGTCTGTATCCTACCGTTCCGTCCAATGTCCGTCTGTCCAAGCAGGACGTCGTGTTGAGTGACGGCACATTCATCAAGAAGGGCACGACAGTCAACTTTTCGTCCTACACGCTGGCACGTATGCCGTGGGTCTGGGGGCCCGACGCCAAACAGTACAAGCCCGAGCGATGGCTGGACGCAGACACAGGCAAGCTGACTGTCGTCTCGCCGTTCAAGTTTAACGCTTTCCTAGCCGGTCCTCGCGTCTGTTTGGGCATGAACCTGGCCATGGCACAGATCAAGATGGTCGCTGCCAGTGTGCTCAGTCGCTTCCACTTGGCCATTGAGCCTGGCCAAAACCTGACGTACGCTTTCCAGCCGACGCTCAAGTTTAAAGAAGGACTTCGAGTGCGTGTCATGCCTGCAGCTACTTGGGCGTGCTGCCAATGACCTCGCGTGATCTGATATTAGTAACTAAGGTAGAACGCTGGATGGTGGGATTCGAACCATACGCAAGTGATGACAGAGTGCGAGTCTGAAGCTGAGGCTAGACACATCTGATTGCCCAGATTCGTAATACCGGTATGTACCGGAATAAGTACTGATGCCATCCTGCCTTGTTTTTGTTCATGTTCCACCTTCGCGCAACCAGCGGTCCCGTTCTGGCCCGTCTGGCGTCGTCGGTCGTTCAGTCGTCGCGAGTGCGGGCAAGTGGCCATTTGCTCAGATCGGAACACGCGCCGCAAGAGCCGGAGAGTGATGCTGGGCTGCCTCAAGAGTCGCAAGCGCGGCACCGCCACCAAGCGGCGCCATGCGTCGTCCGCCGCCTCCAAGCGCCAGGATGCGACGCTCGACCAGTTCTACAAGCTGCTGCACCAGATCGGCGAGGGCAAGACGGCGCAGGTGTTCGTGGCCAAGAGCTTCGCCACGGGCCATGAGGTCGCAGTCAAGCTCGTGCGCACTGAGTATCTGAACACGACCAACCGACGGCAAGCGCTGGAGGCCGAGCTCGCGATCTTGGCCGAACTCAAGCACAAGAGCATTGTGCAGCTGCTGGACGTGTTCTATGAGCCCGAGCACGTGGCCATCGTCACGCAGAAGGCGGGAGGCTGCGAGCTGCTCGAGACCGTGGCGCTGCGATCGCCAGAGCAGCCGCCGATGAAGCAGCCGTGGTCCGAGCGGGAGGTGGCCTTTGTAGTGCGAGAGCTACTCGCCGCGCTGACTTACATGCACTCGCGTGGCGTCACGCACCGCGATATCAAGGTGGACAACATTATGTGCAAGTCGGCAGACGACATCCGCGCTGGCATCCTGCTGATCGACTTTGGGCTGGCGCATCAGGCCAGCAAGAGCCGGCGCAAGAGCGACCGCGGCGTGGAGATGACTGGCATGAACGGCACGTGTCACTACATGGCGCCCGAGATGTTTGGCCGCGACATTCGCTACGGCAGTGAGATCGACCTGTGGGCGCTGGGCGTGGTCACATACATTCTGCTCTTCGGCTGCTTCCCGTTCGATGCGCGGTTCCTGTCGCAGGTGGAGGACAAGATCCTTATGGGCGAGTACGACTTCCCACCGGACCTATCGCCGCAGGTCTCGCATCACGCCAAGAAGTTCCTGCAGTATCTGCTCGTGGTGAATCCGACTGAGCGGCCACCGGCTGCCATGGCGCTGCAGCATCCGTGGCTGCAGGAAGAGACGCACGTGAACGCCCAGCCGTTCAGTGAGTCGCACATGAGTCGACTCGGCAGCTTTCTCGATGGCAAGAAGAGCTTCCGCAGTCCGTGACGTTAGCAAGCGTAGACAAGTGGGTTTAGCTAGAGTGAATGGCTTGTTGTTCTCTCTCGGTCTTAAATCATACGACGCTGTCTAGAAGAGGTGGATGACCGTGTAGAGCACGAGCCCCGTGGCCGTCATGAGCACGGGCGCGTCCATGGTGTGCGGCGCCGTGGCTTCCGCATATGCAGCCACAAACGGCAGCACGAGCATCGTGAGCCAGAGCTGCGTGGCGGTCTCAAAGTCAAAGTACTGCAGCGCCGGGAAGACCATGCCCGAGAGAAAGACGCAGGCGCTGCCTTCGTAGCTGCGCGTGTACTTGCGCTTGGAGAAGCAGCTCGTGGTCGAGTACTTGTGCTTGCCAAAGGCGATGCCCACGGGCTCGGCCAGGCCGTCGCCGATGCTCGTGACGAAGATCAGAATGAACACGAGGTCGCTCTGCGCCGTGCTGAGGAAGAGCCACCGGAAGAAGAGCAGCACAAAGAGCCCCGGGAAGACGTTGCCGGCCACGATCCACTTGAGTGTGTGCGGTCGGTCTTCCGGTCGGTCCAGCGAGTTGAACTGCAGCATGAAGAACACGGACCGCTCGCGAATGGGCTTGATCAGGAACAGGAACGTCAGCAGCGTGACAAAGTCGCCCCACGCCAGCTCCAGCGCGCCGTTGCACGCGCATGAGTCCTCCGGCTTGACCAGCAGCGGGATGAGGTAGGCCGCCAGAAGCTGGAACTTGCGCGTGTAGTTCACTTTGAAGGTCGAGTTGCGCTCCGTGATGACGTAGCCCGACTCGTCCACGATGCAGAAGAAGCGACAGATGAGGCCGCCCAGCGTCGACACGCCCATCATGATCACGAGCTTGGGCAGCAGGAAGAACCAGAACGTGCCGTTGTGCCACAGCTCCGGCTTGAGCACCGTCGTGAGCACCACCAGCACAGTCGCGAACACCAACATGCCAACCAGGAAGATGAAGTCGAACGTGCGCGTCCAGCGCGTATCGTACCGCCCGGCGACCTGTCCGGCATAGATCAGGTCGTTCGAGTCGCCGTCGTATTCGTATCCTCGGTTCAGGTCGTCAGCGTCAATGGTGCCGTAGGTCGGCACCTGCTTGGGCAGACGGAACTTGGGACGCGACTTGGTGCGCCAGATCACACGTAGCAAGAACGCGATGAGCAGCAACGCGCCAACTGGCAGACCGATGAGCATGGAGTAATCCGATTCCTTCAGGTGGTCCGACCAGAGCGCGGGCGCCGGTGTGGCAACGCTGCTGCTGCTGCCGGCATCGCCCAGCCGACTGCCTTCGCTAGCGAGACTGCTGCTGATGTCCATTGGGAGTCTCTCGTCTGCTTGGCCTCCAGTCGTTTTCTGCAAAGGCTTCTAGAGCGCGTTTTGGTCAGCCGCTCGCAATGCGCGAAAAGCTACGACGTTCTTCTATCTCATGTGGGCCACGTAAATAAATCAGTTGTGCCATACTTGGGTTTAGTGACTAGAATCATGATTGTGCCATTCATTTTTAAACATGAAGTAATAGAAAAAACAAGTTACGTTTTTATCGATGGTGTTCCTATTGCAGCGATGTCCGTTTCAGATTGCGATCATTTTTGAGGAGATGCCCCAAGGATACCGTACGGAAAGCTCAAATTACGGGAAGGATCCGTAAACAGTGACCTCTCGTCATGTTTGAAGCGGCACAATCTACATAAGTAGCTCTTTAATCTCTCTGTCTATTGCTCAACAATTGAGAAGGCCTGCTTCAGTTTGGCTGAGTCTTCCTGTGAGACGGTGGCACCATCCACGATGTACACGTGCACCATCATGTCCGCGAGCAGCGTCTGATCGAGATTGATGACCGATTGCGCACTTTTGGCCACGTAGATTACGTGCTGCGGCTGCGGTGCCAACTCGGAGTACGGATAGTACGACAGATCCTCCGTCAGAATCGTATTAATCTTGCCGACCTTGTAGTCCGTGAGCACGGCCTTGTTCGAGTCCTTGAACTTGTCCATAGGCGTCTTGACTGCGCCAATGTTCTTGTACGCCATCTCGGCCTTCTTCATGGAGCGGATCCCCAGCTTGCTCTTGGACTTGATCGGCTCGGCCTTGATGTTCAGCTTGGTCTTCATGGCCTTGTACAGCGATCGGATGTCCACCATGAGCAGCACCTTAGTCTTCTGACGCCCATCAACCCGGCGAATCTCCAGGTGCCTGGCTTTCACTTGGTCCAAGCAGTCGTCAAGCGAAGAGCATATCCGCAGCGGGTGCTTGAGTTCCGATACTGTGTGTGAAGGTTCTGCACTGTGAACGTCCTGGTCTTCATCGCTGGACTCGCTGGCGTCCTTGTCATCGTCATCAACGTCGCTGTGCACCGCAGGAGCGAGCTCGAACCCGTCGTCGTCGTCGTCCTCCTCCTCATCGTCATCATTTGAAGCGCGAGCCGCAGCATTGAGCTTTGCCTTTTTCGAGCTCACAAAGTTCGAGACCAGTTCAGCAGCGCTGGGCTTTTTCCAGCGAGGGTCGCGCTTGCTGGGCGGCTGGAAGAGTCGGTCCGAGTCGTCTTCATGCGTCATGCCGCTCTCCATGTGGCGCTTGCGTGTCTTCTTGCGCGTGACCAGCGTCTTCATCTTCTTCTGCTTGAAGCTACTCGACATGCTTGACTGCCTGGTTCCTGCTCGTCTCGCTGCCGTTTGCTTGTCATGATCATGCGCACCACCGATCGACTGGAGCGTCCACCAGTGGATCCGCTCCACTAGCCCTAGTCACTCCACTTCAACCCAGTTCCAGATCCACCAATCAGCAAGCCCCAACGCACACTGCGGTGGACGGAGAAAGCGTTTTCCGTTTTGACGCTGAAGAAGCCATTGCCCAATGCAGAGGCTCGAGGAGCTGCCGCTGCCGGCGATGCTGGCGATCGTAGAGCTCGCAGAGGACGGATTCTGCGCCCACCCACTAGCGAAGAAGACAGCTCTCAACGCGCCCCGGCTTTGGCAGCTGGCAGCGGTCTCTACGAGCTGGGCGAGAGCCGTCCGCGCTTTACTCGAGAGCTTGCAGGATACGAACGTCACGCTCAAGCTGCACGTTTTCTCTGCGAGTTCGACGACTGCAAGCGACGCGAAAGGCGTGAATAACAATGGCGTGGTGCCATTTCGAACCTTCTCGGCTGCGGAGAGGCCGCTGCCACAGTACGCGATTCGCATGACTCAAGCGGAACCTGCGTCTCCATCTTGGCTTCTGGCTCGAATCTTGCGTGGCTTGCTGTCGTTTATCTACAGCCCTCAGCCCCAGCGACAGCGACAGCTTGAGAGGAATCATCAAGTGAAGGAAACGACCGTGGTGAACAACCCGGAAGAGGAATTGGACGCGGAGTATGTTGTTATCAACACATCAGCGACTCTGGCGAGTGAAGTGGTTCGATTCCAGCGCACGCTCGCCAACAAACAAGTGTTGGCACTCAAGATATCTTGGCTCACGCCCGACATCTCCGATATAAACGAAGACGTGGCTCTAGATTGGGGAATAGTGTTCTCACAATGTGTTAAACTCCAGCGTCTCGATCTGTCCGAATTCCCGATCATGTCTTCCCAGCTCATTGCGATCCTGCTTGCTGCCTCCGCACACTGTAAAACTGTCAAGGTACTGATTATGCCCCAGCAAGACTGTCTTGGATACCAGAAGCGAGATATCAAGCCTGTGTTTGACGCTATGTATGCTGCGCTGAGCAAATGGCAGCAGCAGTCGCTTATTATGAGACTGTCTCTGAGTCAAAGTGGACTGCACAAGTTGATACTTCCGAAGCTCTATCCGTATGAATATTCTGATGAACACATGGCAAATATTACGATCCATTGTCCAGCCTTGGACTATATAGAGGGGCTGCGTCTGGCTCCGATCTTTCCGAACAGTCGACAGACAAATGAACAAGTGCTCGAGTCGTGGATCTCTGCGTGGAGAGAATTTTGTCGAGCTTGTCCGAGCATCCGTGAGTTCAGCTGGCTCGATCTGCCCTTTATCGATGACCTGTTTGTGCTATTTGCAGCTGAGCCCAAACTGACTTTGGAAAATCTGACGTTACCTGGCAACACTGCGTTGTGGAAGCGGGACTATCTGTTTCGAGAGCGACAAGCTGCTACATCATTCCAGTGTACCCCTGGCGGCATTCAGTCCGTCTTACAAGCATGTTTAAATCTTAGAAAGCTAGAAGTGATTTTTTCGGATCGTCAAGTCACATTTGGAAACGAAGATCAGCTTGTTGTAGATGATGCATTTCTTCAAGTGCTCTCACGATCATGTTGTGATCTGCAGGAATTGCGACTTGTGGAATCCTCAGCGCACCACGGATTTGATGTCACTAACACCGTGACGGACATTGGATTCACGGCACTCGCCTCGCTTTCCAACTTGCGTCACGTGGAAATGAACGGAGTTGACTGCTCAGCACAAGGGCTTCTCGCACTGATGACGCATCCGTTTTCACTCAAAGTGCCTCAACGAAGTGCGAATATTACGATAGGAGGGCGCGGTTCACAGAAATTCAACCTCCCAGCCAAATTCAATCATCTTGTTGAAGACTTTCTGCTGCTAGCTCTAGATCAAGGCAGCGACCTCCACCAGCTGTGGCCTCGCTTTTCCATCACGTTTCGAATCGATAGCTGCAATCAGCAGCTGCCAATCCTTTGGGAGTCATCATACCTGCCAAAGTGGAAGCAACTCAAGCAAAGGATCGAAAGAAAGCTGCCGCAGTTGCAATTTTCGTATGATCTAGTTCATGAAATTAAAGTGCGATGGATCCCATTCTCGAAGCATTCATAGTCGTAGCAGCGCAGCAGCCGATTTGCTGGACACGCGCCACACTTTGGAGCTTCAAGTGACGCCACTGGATTCATCAAAGGATTTATTTTGCAGGTGTGAAACGTACTTGATTTAAGTCCCACTTTGTGTTGATCTACGAGTCTGCTGCTGCGTCGGAATGCGGTGCTGACCTATGCTGGCGCTGAAATGCCCCTCCAATTCATGGTCGACGGGCGCAGTGAAGTTCAAGGAGGAGCTTGCGTACTGTACTTTTTGCAGGTCGTTTAAAAGGTGATGCGCTCGTTTCTGTGCCATCGAAACACGCATGAATCAAGTGGAGTCGGATGGCTCTCACGCGTTTTCGCGTCTGCTCGCGCTTCAAGTCTCGACAGGATCTCACTTGAACTTGTCGTGCAAACATCACAGACGAGGCGCATCTCCCTTTTCGTGTCGCTTTCGAGAGTGGGACTCTGTGACGTGGTGAAGACTTCGGAGATCTGAGAACTCGATCCGACTGTGTGGCATTTCTCTACGCTTCTACAGATCCCACTCCATAGTCTTCCCAGCTGTTTATACTCTGGGTGCATTCCGTTGTCTTTGGGTGCATCTGCAGAACAGACTGCTTCAAGACTGAACATGGCAGTCAGTAGTTCTGCCTGGTTCCATTGCGATTGATAAGTGCGCCGCCAATTGTGACCTCCTTCTGGTCAATTGTTCTTTGTTGCCATCCGTGGCGGATGGCCAGTCCAGACTCTGCACTCTGCGAATCAGATAAGGTTACGAGGCTTTCTCGTCCACACAATCCGAAGTTGAAGGTGCTACAAGGTACGAGCAAAGCCCGTGCATTCTCTTGATTCATGTGGTCGTGCTAGATCGTCAGGCAGGGCAGACACCCATAATACAGGCTTGAGTGCGCACGTCTCCAGTCGATAAGCGATCCCCACCAAGATGAAATCCTTTCGTTTGCAGCGTGAGATTCCAGAGCTCATTCCGGATTTTGCATCATGGCAGCCACCACGACATTCTTCCGGCTTTCTCAAGCGATCGCAGCAGTGCTTCTGGTGCTGACTGCAGCCACTGCTAGCGCACAAACGCTGGTGAACGGCAACAGCCAGGGTGTCACGATCCTGTTCCAGTCTGACAACTGGATCGCGCCCAAGATCCATTACAATGCGGGCAGTGGCTGGACAACTTCGCCTGGTATGGTGATGGATGTCAGCTCCGATACGACCTACACGGCCAGCAACGGCTGGTTTCAAGCCTCCATTTCCTCAGCCTCGTCGCTGGAATTTGTCTTCAACGACGGCGCTGGCAGTGTCTGGGACAACAACAACAGCAAGAATTACAAGGTGACCTCTCAAGGCACGTACACGGTCGTCAGTAAGGTGTCTGCTTTGTCCTCAGGCACGCTTGTCAAGCCCAATGATGGCACAGGTCTTCACATCCTGTTCCAGGCTCCCTACTGGACCCAAACGTACATCCACTACAACGCCGGCAGTGGCTGGACTACTGCGCCTGGTGTTCAAATGGGGGCCAGCTCACGTAGTGGCAAGTTTTCCAGCAGCAATGGCTGGTGGCAGTTTGATATCTCAGCTGCCTCGTTCGAGTTTGTTTTCAACGACGGCAATGGCCACTGGGAGAACAACAACAACAACAACTTCAAACTCTCATCTGCTGGCACTTATGCCTATCTCAACACTAACACGTATCATTCGCCTACGGTGTCGCCTTCGCCCACGTCGACCCCAGTGCCAGGATCCACTACGTCGCCTTCACCATCGACTCCCACGACGCCTACTCCATCTACGGTCACTCCGCAGTCGACTACACCACCAGCTCCATCTGGATACGTAAACGGCCCTGGCTACAAGGTGGTCTCTGCAAGCGAGACAAACGGTGTCTTGAGCATCTCTCTTTCCGTCAACCCAACAAGCGACTCGACCTACGGCTCTTACGTCCAGCAGCTTTTGGTCCAAGTGTATAAGACCCAAAGCGACAGCGTGCGTGTCAAGATCACTGACAAGAATTCGCAGCGCTGGGAGGTTCCCTCGAAGCTTTACCCCAAGGGATCGCTTGGTGGTGTCTCGCAAGCTAGCGACAGCACCGATGCGCTGTACGACTTTAGCTACAACAACAACCCGTTCACCTTCAAGGTCACGCGTAAATCGGATGGATATGTGATTTTTGATTCGTACCGACTGCCGCTAGTTGTCAAGGATCAATATCTGCAGATTGCGACGGTCGTCAACTCGGACATGAAGGTGTACGGCATCGGTGAAAGCACACGTGACAGCTTCAAGATGAACACGGGCGACAAGCAAACCCTCTGGGCTCGAGATCAGGGCGCCATGGTAGCCAATGTGAACCTTTACGGCTCGCATCCTTTCTTCCTTGGCCTCAATGGACAGGGTAAGGCCCACGGCGTGCTCTTGCTGAACAGTAACGGCATGGACGTGACTTTGCTCGACGGCATGATCACTTACCAGACGATTGGAGGTATCTTGGACTTCAGCATCGTCGTCGGCCCAGCGCCATCGGATGTCGTTGCTCAGTACACGTCACTTATCGGCCGGCCCAAGCTCATGCCGTACTGGTCTTACGGTTTCCACCAGTGTCGTTGGGGCTACAAATCCACTTCGGCCCTTCGTGAGGTGGTTGACAAGTACGCATCCAACAATCTCCCGTTGGACGTTGTCTGGGCTGATATCGACTACATGAAGAACTTCCACGACTTCACACTCGACCCGGACAACTTCAAGCTAGCTGATATGCAGAACCTCATGACTTATGTGCATGGTCGCGGCCAGAAGTTCGTGCCCATCATTGACCCTGGCATTCCGGATGACACGAACGACTACGCGTACACCAAGGGTTTGTCCATGGGCATCTTCATCAAGAACACGAACGGCAACCCGTACCTGGGTCAGGTCTGGCCTGGCCCCACAGTCTTCCCGGACTTTTTCCACCCCAACTCGACCAGCTACTGGCAGGAGCAGATGACCATCATGCACAATAACTTTGCTTACGACGGCATCTGGATCGACATGAACGAGCTGGCCAACTTCTGCCCTGGTACCACTTGTGTGCGCCAGTCCGGAGTCACCTGTCCCAACACGGGATCGATCAGTGCGATCACAACCTGCTGCCTATCGTGCACAGGTGACGGCAACAAGTACGACAACCCACCGTTCGCCATCAACAACGTCAACAGCAAGGACGCCATCTACAATAAGGCCATCTCGACCAGTGCCATCCAGTACGGCAGCATCCGCCAGTACGACTCGCACAACTTGTATGGCCTTACGGAAGCCATCGCCACCAATGCGGCTCAGGAATCGATCACAGGCAAGCGATCATTTGTGCTCTCTCGCTCCACGTTCCCTGGCTCTGGTGTCCACGCGGCCCACTGGACTGGTGACAACGCTGCCACTTGGAACGATATCCGCTGGTCCATCCCGACGATTCTCAAGTTCGGTCTTTTCGGCATTCCCATGGTTGGCTCTGATATCTGCGGCTTCTCTGGCTCAACGACCATGGAGCTTTGCGCTCGCTGGACCGCTCTCGGCTCGTTCTACCCGTTCGCTCGTAATCACAACAACTTGGAAGCGTCTCCGCAGGAGACGTACGTCTGGCCTGAAGTGGTGACGGTCGGTCGCAAGTTCATTGGCATGCGCTACCAGTTGCTGCCGTACCTGTACACGCTCGGCTACCACGCCCACATGAACGGAAACCCGATCGCTCGTGCGCTGTTGCACGAGTTTCCAGCCGACACCAACACTCACACAGTGGACCGTCAATTCATGCTCGGCAATGCTCTGCTTGTGACGCCGGTGCTGTACCAGGGTGCGACGTCAGTCACGGGTTACTACCCTGCGGGCGTCTGGTACAACATCTTCGACTACTCACGCATCGTCAGCATGGGCCTATCAACCTCAACGTCTGTGAGTTTGTACGACATGCCAGTGCACGTTCGTGGCGGAACGATCATCCCGATGCACCAGGCCGCCCTCACTAGTGCGGCTGCGCGTCTGACCCCGTTTACGATTCTTGTGGCGCTGCCAAGCTCTGGAAGCGCGACAGGCGATATCTACTTGGACGACGGAGTCGAAATTGCTGGCGCCAGCTCGACCATTGCGTCTTTCACTGCTGCAGCCGGATCCTTCACCAGCAAGGTGTCGCAGAACCTTTATACAGCCGCTGCGACAAGCTATGTGTCCAAGATCATCGTGCTTGGAGTCTCAACGGCAGCAACCAAGGTCTCTCTCGGATCCATCGGATCGTACAACTCGAGCACGCTCGCATTGACCATCGATCTTTCGTCCGTCAACCAGAGCATCGCGTCCGATTTCTCAGTCACCTGGTCGTAAGTTTGCATCATCGCTGCTTTTGCGTGAACTCTCAGAAGGCTTCCGTTCTTCTGCTGCATTTCCTCATCCTGCATCACGCATTTACACTGTTAACGACACGCAGCTTTCAGTCGAAAATCATGTGTTCTCATTTCTCATTCGCGTTCTCGTGATCCTTCCGATCCTTTTCGTTATTGCTCGATGTCACTGTAGAGCTGGAGGCCGCTGCAGAGCGATGGCGGCCATTGATGTGAGCGTTCGGGTCGAAATTCAATGTCAGCTTCATCAAACAACTCGTGTTCATTCTCTAAGTCGGTAGACAAGACAGCATCAGGTAAACCATCAGCGTTTCTAATGGGATAAAAGCGTAGTCGAACCTTGAGAAGATCTTTGTAAGCCACGACTTCGCTCATTTTGAGCTGAGATCGTGATTTGAGCCCCATGCCCTTAACTAAATTGGCGTAGATCGTGGTAGTATCTGCAAGCGGATCGATTGTGAGTATGGCCTAACAGGAAGCGGAGAAAAGGAGGAGTTCGTCAAAGTCAGGTATCACACAGATAGAACAATGATTTCCTACATCTCGGATCTCGGAAAGCGGCAAACGCCCTGTATCATTCGTGTCACGCTGTTCCAAATCACTGCGTTCGCACATAAACTTAACAATCATCTTGTTGAAGTCAAAATACAGTAGAAACTCACCTGATGAGGACGATGTAGAAATCTTGGATCTCCTTAAAGTGCTGCGTCCGCAGTGTTTTCACAAAGAAGCCTTTCGGATAGCTCACGTTGAGCGGTAAAATGTCATCAATGTACAAGATCGAGTCGTTGCCGCCGCGGTTCATCTTGTGCATGTCTCGGATTATGGCTTTCTCAATCGCCTGCAGCTGATTCGACGTTTTCAGTGGGAAAAACGTCCTCAGAGTGACCAGAGCGTCCTTGAGCAGCACTCGCCGCTCGGTGACGAAGCTTTCGTTCCCGTACGAGCTGCAAAGTGAGAGCAAGAGACTCTGGCAGGACTGGAGCATCTGCTCCTGGTCAAGATACACGCAATCAGAAATTGCATTCGTCAAGCAGAGCAGGAACATCTCGATCTCAGCGTCCCACGCGTAGGAGTTCAAGGATAACAGCAGGTTGTACCCCCATTCGGCGATCAGTGGCTGGAAGCCGTACTTGCGGTACAGTTTGTCAAACAAGACTTCTTCGAGAGCAATAGTCGCTAGCGGATTGCGGAGCTCGCGTTTTCGTTTCTCACACCAGACCTTACGGATAATGTTCTCGACCTCGACTTTTTTCAGCTGCTGCTGCTTGATCTTGCCCTGGTGACGCAGAAACTTTGGCACTTGCTCGTGAACGCCCAGAGCAATCAGATATTCCTGCTTGGGCTTCTTGCTCATCAAGGAGGCGCTACTGAGGGCCGACACCAAACGGTGTTGATTATGCTTTCGAAGTACTCGGCTTAGCTGGTGATGCAGAATATTCAGCTCCACGCGAGCTTCTTCGATATCGTGCCATATCTAAGAAAGAGATTACGTGAGCAAAGTAATTCGCCACGATCCTTTGCATAGTGCAATATTCGTACTCTGTTCAAGTGTAGATTCACGCCGCAGTGCTTTTGAAGCCGCTCAATCCAGTGCAGAATCTCTTTCACCAGTTTCGTGGTGCTTCTGGAGCCTTCACCATCTTCATAATCCAAGAAATTAACATCATCCGTGTCTCCGTCCCTCGCATTATCCAATCCGTCCCAGTTCGATGTTATCAGATTCTTGTCCTTGTTTCGCATCTCCCAACGATACCGCTGAGTCGATATCTCTGGAGCTTCCTCAACTATAGCGTCCCAGGAAGGTCGCGGAGTGTGACACTCGCGAGTTCGCTGGCAAGCTAGCTCAATAGCATCCCGCTTTTGTTCCGCCTCAGCAATTTCTCTTTCTTCTTGTTGCAAGTGATTCATATCGATCTGTCGCTGATTCTCCAGGCTCTCGATTTGCTGATCCAAGGCTCGTAGCTCTGCTTCCAGCGCATCGTTGTCTTGATACGTCTGCTGAATCACATCATCTAGCGCGCTTTCTTGATCCTTCAGCTTCTTCTGCTCCAGATGCTTCCGCATCGGTCCTCTTGAGATCAAATCGAGATGCGCCAACTTGCTTTGCAGATCCAATAGCTGTGTTTCTTGCTTCGCCACTTGGACAGTAAGCACATCGCACTCTCGGTGGACAGTCAGCTCCTGGGTAGTGAGCATCTCGTACTCTTGCTCTAGCTGGGCGACTGCAAGTCGCTCAGCCTCGATGTTGTCGTAATTCTCAAGATGACGAAACCTGATGAGATTCAAGTCGTTATCCAGCTGATTCAACTGATGAGTGAGGTCCGTTCCAACAGCTTGTTCCATCTCCACTTTGGTCTCTACTTGCGACTTGAGCTTTTCCATCTCTCGCAATTTTCTTTGCGATTGGGCCAGCAGTGAAAAGAATTCGTGACCGCTTCGGTGATCCCAATCAGACGGATCGGTGATCACAGCGGGCTCTTCACCGTTAAGTGGTTTAGAATCGCCATCATTCGAATAGGTTGCTTGCTGAAGCACATGGAAGATCTGGACTAGCATCCCCTTGAGCGAGCCACTTTGATTTTGCTCAGAGAGATTATACAGCTCACGGAAAGCTCTAGAGGTGTCATGTTGCATTTGCGAAATCAATTCTTCGCCATCCACGCTGAGTCGACGCGGAGGAATGGCGGGGAACCGCTGCGGTCTTCTGTTCGATCGCTTCACGCTTGGAGGCGCCAAGCGAATGAATCCTCTGCTATGAACACTCGCTTTAAACGCGATGCCCATCGACCGACCACGATCCGATTTTGAGTCATCGTTCTCACGAGCACTTGCCGAATGCACTCGAGGCAGGAACGAAGAGCTGCACTCTTCGCTCGAATCTTCTGGGCACGAAGGCTCACTAGTCAATGCACTCAGATTCAGACTTGGCATGTGGGCAGCTTTCCGATCTTCTTGATCGTCTTGGTTCATTTTGAATCGAGAAACTCGAAAATGGCAAAGACGTGTGGCGACTCAACCAAAAATAAACGTGACACATTTTGTGATCGAAATAGAGCAAGCAAAACAGTCCAGCGTAATTTTCCCAAATCCAAATGTGCTGTGCTGGAACTGATCTATTCGTACCTTACTGTGCCAGTTCGTTATCTGGTGAATTGACGGCTTCATGTGCTTGTTTAGCAACATCAGCCAGTTCATTCTCGGCTGCCTGTTGGAGTGGACAAGTTTCTGATTGCTGTTTGGATGCTTCTTTCCAGTGAGACCGGACTTGACGATTGCGAAAGCAATTATGTCGATGGTCAAGACTCTTAAACTCTTGCTGTAGTTGATCTACATTTGCTCCATCTTGACTTAGCATCGCGAAGAACATGTACAGGATATCGTTGCTTTTCTCCAATTCATTTTCGAGGCGACGGCCGTGTTCACCTTGACCGCTTTCCACCTCATTAAGCCGCTCGAACAACTTTAAATTTCGCACTTCTTCTTCCAGCAGAATGCAGGATATTTCTTCATCACAAGCAGAGTCATTTTCGAGAGCAATCGGGTAACAGCTGCGCACAGTCATAATCTCTAACTTTGTCATGGATTCATCCGATCGAAGAGTCGGAGGCGCATTTAATGATTGCAACAGCATTTCTGGACGGATGTGGCGGTCAGATATCAGCTGTTTGAGCTTTTCGTTGTCCATGCTGTCGCTCTTCAAAAGCTGCTGCAAGGGAGTCACACCATGAGCAGATGCAGACAAAGTCGAGAGCTGCATCAAGTTTGCTCCGTGATTAAGCAGTATTTCGATGATGTCCATGTTGCCCATTTCACACGCCAAATGCAACGGCGAAAAACCGTCGCCAGATCGACGTACGTTCACGTTCACGTGCTCTTTGCAAGATGCCAATACTTGAACAACAGCAATGTCTTCGTACATGACAGCATAATGGAGCGCAGCCGCATGCTTCCGACCAGTGAGTGTCACATGGTTTATCTGGCTTTCTTTCGCGAGTGCCTCATAATCGTGGCCAAGCAAAGGCAGATGGACACGCATGTTCGCCTGTTGGTTGATCAAAAGCTTGACAATATCAGCGCTGCGTCTTGCAGCACAAGCTAATGCCACGAGAGGAAGATCGCTCTGCTCCGGCAAAAGAGATAGACCAGGTAAAGGCAGAAGCCGATTTGCAAGATGATCACCGTTTTGCAAAGCATAGTGCAACGGTGAGAACGCGCTTTCCACAAAGAGAAAATATTTCTCTCGCTTGCGCTGTGTCGCTGGTATCTCCTGATCTCCACGGCCCACTCCCTCGTTAATTTCGCCCACCATGAACTCAAGCTGCTCACGGTGAATATCGGCAACCCGTTCACCATTCGGAAGAATCACAGTATACTTATCCTCAAAGCTTCGCGAAGAGATAAACGAATGGGTGGCCTTCATTGTCGACGTCGTGACAGCGACAACGCTTCTTACTGGCACAACGGGAAGTACGTCGATCCACATGGGTTCGTGCACTGCGTTTACGTCCAGGCCACTCCACGCAAGTAAGATATCCAGAACGGGCATATTGGATCCTTCAATGTCCGTTTTTAGTGCAAAATGTAGCGCTGTCATGCCCTTGCTACACTTCGAATTCAAATCGACAGCGTGTTCTTGCAGAAAGTACGATAAAATGTGCGCCCGAGTTTGTCCGTTTAACATAAATCGATGCAACATCACATCGTCAAGACAAAGCGTTGGAACTAAATGACTGCATGCGCCACACGCGAAATGCCACGGAAGCAGACTATCAAGAAACGAAGCGGTCGACACAACCTGATGAGTACTCGACAACTCGGCTGTTATTGCTCGTGGTATCGCGACTGATTCATATCCTTCTTCCAGAATAGTATCAATTGCAATCGCGTTCTTTTCGTCACGCGACTTGTTCTTGCGAGCATCTTGAAAACGACCGAGCAGTAGTTCGTGTCTAGCTGCAGCTATTAGCAGAAGTCGTATAATCTCAACCGAGTCCGAGTCGCAGAAACCGAAGCATGCGTAGTGTAGTGGTAAATACCCAAATTTATCCTGAACATTCGGATTTGCGTTTCGCTGGAGTAAATATTTAGCAACAGCTGTGTGACCAAATAGAATCGCAAGGTGCAAAGGCGTTTGTCCAAGATGGTTGCAAGCATTTAAGGTTGCTCCGTTGAACTCGACAATCTTTGACACGAGTTCCAGCAAGCGGGAGATCTCTAAATCACTTGAGTGATATCGAAAACACAGGTCAACACCACGAATTTGTGTTCGAACTCGAACTTTAGAGATTATCACGTGAAGCAGGTAATTTCCTTCGGCATTTGACGTGTTCACGTCAACTTTTGCTGAAAGACATCGCTCCAAGCGTGTAGGCAACCCGCATATCGCGTCACAGCGAATAGAATAGCTCAATGGAGGTGGAAATTGTCCACATGTGTAAGCTTCTGACACCAGTTCATGAATATTTTGGCCCCAGGAAGGTGATACTGCAGCACAAATCCATACACTTAAGTCTTGGCCATCAGATGTCATGGCGTCCACATCAGCATGGAACGTATGAAGAACTTCGATAAGCTCTTCATTTCCCGTAAGATACGCGATCATCAACGGAGTAGTCCCAAGCAGAGACTTAACATCCGGCGACGATCCCGCCTCCAACAGCGCCTTGGCAATACTGTTTTGTTCGAGCTCAGTTGCCAATAACAATGCAGGATAGTTCATATAATTGTATCGAGGCACATAGATCATCATATCCAAGAGTCGATGAGCCCACAACCCATCGTACGAGATTCTGGTAGTTTGCGCGGCATCCAGCTGCTCAGAAGGAATCAGCGATTGTTCAGATTGCTGAGTGGCGGTGCTTTCTAGAAGTCTACGATTTGCATTCGACTGCTTCACATGGCCAAGTCGAATGAATGTCATTATCAGAGTCTGGATTTGATCGGTCATCGCCCTTCGTCGTTGAGAATCGTTAGGACATCCTGATATACGGACGTCGTCAGTGAGCGAAATGAGGATCACCAAAGCTCCTGAAGCAATAGCAACATTGATAAACCGCTCGGTTTCATCGGACGCTTCTGCCAAACTTGGTGTTTTACTGAAACATGAATCGGTAATCATGGCTTGTAAAGCGTGCACAGCAGCTTCGATTTGAACGAATGTTGAATCAGTTGCTTGAAGCACGTGCAAAATAGGCTTAAGCAACACATAGTACTCGGTCTTCGCGCACTCGTCCGGTGACCATGGCCACAACGGAGACGATAAGGATGGTAGCTCCAAAGCTGGACTCAACTCTGCTTCCCCTACAGATGGTAACAGTGCACTAGAGACGAAATCAGCATCCTTCGAGCACTTGGCCAGTTTAATGAGTGCCGAAGTCCCGCCAGGAAGTTGCACTAAGCTTGTCATAAGCTGAAGAATGGCGACTGATACACTTATACTCATTGACGCGAATGAAGGAATCAGCTCAAGCAAGGTGAGACTCTTCTCGAGAAGGGAGCAAATAATGTTCTCTCCAACAACCGCGGTTTCGATCTTTTTCTTGCTCCCAGCTTTCGCTCCAGACGAATTTGAACCTGCGCATGAGGGCAATTCTTCAATTCGTCTTGCGATCATATCACCAAAGTTAATGCTCACTAATGATGTTTCAGAAGTGTTCCAGTTTGAAAAGCTCAGAAGAGGAGACGCGAGAGCATTCACCACGATGAGAACAGGCTCGATCGCCTGACGGCTGTCGGTGAGAGAGGCCGGATTGAAGGCATCAACTTCCTCAAACTCGTCCATCCACTCCAATTTGCAAATAACGTCTGTCTCGATTGATGTGATATCGTTTGGCGGGGCTTTTGCGTCCCCTCGCTCAGTCTGATCTTTGTTCAAAAACGATTGGAGGAAGTTAAGTAATGTGTTTGTTGGGTTCCGGTTGTCACCACCGCACATCTACCATTGGAACATGCACGTCAGGTTAGTATATGCACAGGAATGTAGTACGATGGATAATGCTACGTACCTCGCATGCTTCAGGACTTTGAAGCGTAATTTTCTGAATACATTTGGACAAATATCCGACGAGCAAATTCTTGGTTTTGGGTGTCTCCAGGAGAACTTTCAGTACGAAATCAATACCACGTTCACCTAAAGCTATAGCATTTGGAGATGCTTCAACGATAACTGATAGCCAGCGCATCATGCAAAACAAAAGTTCGTGATTTTGAGCACTGTAGCTAAGTTCCAATATCGACAAAACGCTGTCCACCGTCAAAAATGCAGGCTTAACCTCCATTAATGCTGGACCTGAGTTGTCCCGTTCTTCGTCGCTGACTTCGGTTTTTGTGACTCGAATCTCACTAAAAATGCGAGGATCCGTGGAGATTGTGAGTTCGTCTGCATTTAGGCTAGATCCATTCGCTGTAGAAGAATCTCCATCGGCGCACAAATGCATCACCTTGTCAGCAACTTGACGAAGTTCCAGCTCGGTTTGCAACTTGAAACAATCCAGAAGAACTGGGAAAATGCCCTTCTCTTTTGCATAGGTCTTGCATTTTTCGCTCGACTGTATCATGCGACCAAGACTGGAGAGAATCGTTACGGCTTTACGACTGCTAAACGGAAAGAGAGCAGAAAAGGCTACTGATGCTGCTGCTAAAGCAGCGTTCGCCTCTGCAGCCTTGGCACCTGCGGCGCCATTGGCCGGTGGCGCTGTGAATTGCACCGGATTGTTTATGCTCAATGCAACCGCGATATCTTTTTGCAATAGCATGATAAGCGTCTCCACGACAGGATTTACCAGAGAATCATCATCGAAATTGTCATCACCAGCATCGTCGCAGTTCGAAATGATACGCTCTTTACCAAACTGAACACGTGCGAAGCTGCGACATATGCACATGATACACGAGCAAATGATCGCTGCTTCTGCAAGTGTAATACAACTTGGGGAAGCCGAGGCAGCAAAAATCACAGAAGCAATATTCAGCAGCATTTCCTTTAACACCGACAATGTTGGGTTGTTCCTCAGCAATTGCCGTCCGTCAGCTGTGAAGACAGACATGTGAGTACGCTACTCGTGGTACGATTCATACCAATATACGAGCTGAGTTACCTAGTTTTGACAGGCTTTCGACGATTTGAACCACCTGTAAATGAAAGCTTCTCTCAGAGCGTGTTGCAAATACCAAAACGCGCGATATGCCTTTAGATTCTTCAAAATTCATCAGGAATTCGACATCTGGTGCTTTGTCCAAGATTCGGTGAAGGCAGCACAGAGCTGCGGACGAGAGCAGATCGTCTCCTACATCCAAACAGGTCAAGAGAGCACTGCTTGGGGAGCCTGAAGTCTGGAAATGGACCAAAGTAGCTCTGTGGTGACTGTCGTTCGTAGCCAGTCTTACGCAAAACTGGAGAAGTGTATCAAATATCTGAACGGCTTTAATCTGTACGACGAAATTATCAGTAAGAGTTGAAAATGGTCGGGTGGGTAAACTGGCACCTCACCTTCAGTTCATTGGAAACGTTTGATTTCCACAAATTCACGAACGGCTCGCCTCCTTTCCAGGTGCTTTCCGCTTTTTTGCCTTGATCTATAATATATAGTGCTTCAAGCACACAGACGTACTTGTCAGATTCTGCAATAACAAACCACTGACATATTATTCATACCATTTTGCTCCGGGTCGATTGTGCAGCTTGGAGCTTCTGATCCATTCAAAGTATTCCCCGCAGGATTTAGCAACACTTCAAAAGTTTGCAATGTTGCTGCGATCACCTCCGGCATCTTCCGTAGACACCAGAATCAGTTTCCCGTTAGATACCGCAATGCTAATAAGCGCAATCACTGGAACACTATTTACCTTCACTCGTGAAAGAAAGCTTATGAGTTGCGAGAGCACTTCTGGCTCTTGCAGGAACATTTCATTGTGCGCACAGAATTCGATTGCCTCGATTTTCTTGCCTTGATCCTTAATCTTCAAATTTTTGGCTTGTTTATTCCAGAGCGCAGCCTTTTTCTTGGCTGCCGCATTGCTTGCCTTCGCACTAGTTCCCGCTCTCGCTGTAGCTCCATCTGTAGTAGCATCAGCAGCTACATCTTCTCCCATCATTGTGCTTTGTGCACAGAGTCTAACCAGCGCAACACTGCCAACTCTGCGTCTTGGCTGTTGGAACGGGCAACTAACTGCTCATGTCAACTCTACGAAACCTCAGCTTAAAATAGCTGAATCGTTATCGAAACGAGTTTTTCCTGAGCTGTCAGCTCGTTTCTTCCGGAGATCGCCAAGCAAAACCATCGCAACAGAATATCGATCCAATAAGGAAACTCGCCGCTCGCTACTTCAGTCAGCTGAGTTATCGGCCGAGTTTATCTTTGGCCGAATCAGCAGGGCACCAAATTAGGCTCCTGTTCTGATCCGAGGTCTGGAGTCTCTGCCACCGCACAACAGGTCAACCAGTGAGCTGTGGAATGCGTCGCACTGTAGACCCAAGAATGGCGCGGGCCAAGACGAAGTTCGTCGTCTCTCCAGTGCTGGATCCAGATGACATCGATGAAGATGATTCTCTGACCAAGAACGCAGCGAAGGCCACGAAGCCTTCCACGTCCAATGCATGGAATACACATGATCAGGCTTGGGACGTTCCGGAATTGATTACAATGCCGCCAAAGCTGCCCAATCTGCAACTGAAGAACGTGGCAGCTGTGCACGGCGTCTTCCAACACCTCGCGCGACTTCATGGCGGGAAAGACCTCGAATCAAACCAGGAGATCGAGCGCACACGTGTGTCTTCCAGTGCTCAGAAGTACCAGACGATTGGCCAGAAGCAGCAGTGGCGCAGGCAGCGGTCTCAACGCCCTCGCTCAGGCCAGATCGTTTGTCCTGTGGCGGACCAGAAGGACGGCAATGACAGCTCATTCGCGTCCTCAGGCGAGCCAGTGGATAGCACAGGAGACGAGATCATCGATATCTCGTCGCTCTCGCGGTCATTCTCAACGCGCAGCGACTCGTTCACGAGCTACGAAACCGAGTTCTCGCCGTTGCCGCAGTCAGAGAGCGAGCCGCCCAAGCAGCGCTTCGTCATCGCGCGCCACAAGAAAATCACGTTCATCGCCAAGTTGTACCTGCCTGGCCAGCGGAATCCGCTCTATCTGGGCAGGTTCAAGAGCGAGGAGGCCGCCAGAGCCGCCTGCGAGAGCGCATTCACAGTCATCACCACGCCACGCATGTGACTGACTATGCATTGTTGCACGAAAGTGGCGGTCACTCCCGTTTAAGTTACGCACAACAGCTTACCATTTAACTGATAAGGCTGTTACATGTTGTCCTTTTTAACAGGCGCATACATGGGAAATGGCTGCACCTCCCAGCGATCCTGCGCTTGTGTTCCTCTGCAGATCATGGAGCTAATACCGCTAGCTATTGCGCTTCTGAGCTCGTTAGCTCTGTGTCTGATTGTGAAGAAGGCAATCGATCGCGTGGCAAGGACCTCTCGGAAGACGCAGTAGTGCGAGGCCTTCCACACTCGCTGCCGTTATTTGGGGATACTTTGACGGTGCTCAAGAACGTGCATCGCTTCCATAACTGGCTCGTGGATATGGCAGAAATGGCTGAGGGTAAGCCCTTTGCGTGGAAGGTGATCGGACAGCCGCCCGTTGTGGTGCTGACGACGCCGGAGCTAATCAAAGACGTGCTCAAGACGCAGGCCGAGTGCTTCGAGAAGGGCCAAGCCATGCGCGAGGTCATGAACGAAGTGCTGGGCACTGGGATTTTCACTATCGACGGTCTCGATTGGGTGCATCAGCGCAAGACAAGCAGCAAACTGTTTACGACACGCATGTTACGCGAGACCATGAACTCGACTGTGCATTTGCTGCTGCTCGATGTGCACAGAATTCTGCACAAGGCGGCAGTCGAGCATCAATTCATGGATCTCGCGACTCTGTTTAGTCGGTTCAAGATGGAAGCGTTTACTGAGATCGGCTTTAGAGTGCAGTTCAAGGCGCTCGACAAGCCAGAGGAGCACGAGTTCCAATCGGCCTTTGACGGCGCAGGCGAGGTTCTAGCGCTACGCTTCATCCTGCCCATGTGGTTCTGGAAGCTTCAGCGTTGGCTCAACGTAGGTGCTGAGCACAAACTGAAGCAGCATATTCGCGTGATCGACAATTTGGTACTGGGCATTATCTCCAAAGCCATCGAGCAGCGGCAGTTGCACCGCAACGTGCACAAGAAGGACATTGTATCGTTGTTTCTGGACCAGCATTTGCCGGATGGATCCAAGCAGCACGAGTTTGATCCTCTGCTGCTGCGCGATATCGTGCTGAACTTCCTTGCTGCTGGCCGCGACACGACGTCTGCTGCACTCACGTGGTTCTTTTACGCAATGGCTCAAAACCCGCAGGCAGAGGGAAAGATACTGCGAGATATCGCGCACAACCTGCCAGAGCTTGCGAACAGCGAGCTTTCAGCTAGCAGCTTCAGGATTTACCGTATTTGGAAGCTGCAGTGAAGGAGTCCTTGCGGCTTTACCCGACAATCCCAGCAAACATCCGTCAGGCGAAGCAGGATGTCGTGCTTTGCGATGAACGATCGTCAAGAGAGGAACGACTGTCAACTTCCCCTCGTTCGTGCTAGGACGCATGAAATGGGTCTGGGGGCCAGACGCAAGGCAGTTTAAGCCTGAGCGATGGATCGATAGCGCAACAGGAAGACTCATTTCTATATCGCCGTACAAGTTCAACGTGTTTCTAGCTGTTCCTCGAGTCTGTATGGGCAAGAAACTCGCGATAGCGCAGATCATGATGGTCGCTGCCAGTTTGCTAAGTCGGTTCCATTTTGAGATTGTTCCTGGTCAAGAACTCACATACTCGCTGCAACCGACGCTGAAATTCAAGCACGGGCTTCGAGTACGAGCCTGTGTTCAAGCCTTGCGAGTCCGCAACCTAACGACAACTCAAAGTTCTTTCGACGAAAATTTCTGATTGAAAACTCAAAGTAGCAAAACTGTTTCCAAGCCTCTTCCGAACTGGAACTACGAAATCGTAGCGTTGATCACAACAGGGATCGTGATGCTGCTCGAAGCCATTTGGGTCTTCAGTAAGTAGTTCTGGTACGGATCCTGCGGTGCTGTGAACGTGTAGCCACTTGCGCACGGGCTTGAGTACGAGATAACGGACCACGCCAGAGCTGAAGAACTGAAGCAAGCCTTATACGTGGTGGCCAGAGTCGTACTCGCCACCCAGCGACCGTTACTGTTGATGTACACAAGAGCGATGGAAGAAGTCGTGCTGGGTTCGCTCTCGGCCCAAGACCAAGCCATGGCCTGCATCTTTGTGCCATCGATCATATCGGGATCCACCAGGTTGAGGTTCCAGCGCACGTAGTTGGCGATGTTGCTTGAGTTGAGATACGTGGAGAAGTTGTTGGTGAGCACACCTTCATCCGAAAGCGAGATGTAGCGCAGTTCCGACTGGTACGAGCGCAGCAGGTAACTATTGCCATAGATGGTGTATCCACCAAGCTTGCGAGAACTATCAGGCAGTAAGTTGATGTAATCGGTGGACAGCACCTTGTGGCCGCCGCAGTAATCGTACAAGCTGTAGGCGAGTCCGGTATTGTCGTTGGCCAGCACCAGCACACGATAACCAGCATCAATGAACGTTTGAATGGATCCGCTCTTCCAGCTGCCTGAAGCCAGTGTCTTGAGTGTTGCCTGAGGGACGATCAAGTCACCAAATATTTTGGTCAGAAGGTCGTTCAAAGCCGTGTACTTGTTCAGCCCCGAGATCTCCGAACCAGTATCGAGGTACACCATGACGAAGTCATTCTGGTTCTCTTCCTTGTCCAACCACGTTCGAACTTCCTGGAGAGACGATCGCGTAGTCACTTGTTCATCAGCAGGAATGCCAGAGAGCGAAGGGAAGCAGCCCAGAAGCTCCGGGCCCCACAAAACTGTGCCGAAGACACTCAGCTCTGCTTCCAATGAAGTGAAGAGCGCCGTAATTGCGGTTGATCCTAGGTTCCCGCAGTGACCAGTGTGGAAATCGTCCAAGAAGTAATGCGTGTCGATCTCCACGGATCGAATGCCGATGTTGAGCTGATCAATGATGCTCAGGACTTGGTTGTTGGTCTTCATGTACGAATACGACTTGCCAGCGTTGAGGTTCAGATTGAAAAGCTGGTCGCGGTTGCCATAGCCATCGGCCAGGTTGATGGCGCTATTGTGCGTTGCTGGCAGCTGGGCGTAGCACAACGGCTGGCTGTACGCCAGCTTGCGCTGATAAGCGAGCGTCTGGTTGAGCCAGGTCGAGACTGAG